>WNNJ02000274.1:0-197162 GCA_012934845.2 Pomphorhynchus laevis
TATACGACAGGCTTTAATATCCGCTCTACGGTTGTTCATCCGAACTGACATCTTATTTCCGCTTTCCCCTACATATTGTGCATGAGAGACTGCAAGTGCCTAAATAAACCGAATTTTGTGTCTTACAGTTATTGTTACCCCTGATTCTATAAGTTAATTTTGTAGTGGAGCTTGTGAATGTTTTTGAGTTATTCATTATCTGACACGTTTTACACCGTTTATCTCCACACGGTACATTACTACCAATGTCAGTGGAATGATTAGTTGTGACAGAAAAATAACTTCTTAGGTTATATCCAGATTTGAAGAAAATTAACGGTTTACGTTCAGGGGGACACTTGTCATTAGTAATTTCTTTAAATTCCTTTGGTAAATTTTTCAGTGCCTGATGATATGTACATACCACCTTGTTGTTTGTAGTTGTGAGTGGCTTTCTTCTGTTATCATATAGCAGTGTTTTTCTCGGGATAATTCGAGCATATTGAAATTGTCTTGCAATTTGTTTATTTGAGTATCCTCTCTCCATTAATTCTATTTTTAGCAATCTTAATTGTTTTTCAAAGATATCCGGCGAGGAGCATATTTTCTTTGCTCGTATAGCCTCATTCCTAATTATTAGACGCTTTGTTTTAGGGGTGTGTAAACTGCTCGCGTGCACTATACTTCTCGTTCCAGTGAATTTTCTATATAAAGATGTTCGGAAGCTATTCTTCATTCTTTGGATGCTTACATCCAGAAACCCAATCGAGTTGTTCATCTCTATAGTGTTAGTAAAGCGAAGCTCAGATAGATTATTTAGTTCACTGACAAATAATTCAAATTCTCTCTTACCGTGATCCCAAATAATAAACACATCATCTATGTAACGCACCCACATTAGTGGAGCCTTTTCACGTTTGAACACATATTCCTCCTCCAAGTTAGAAACATATAAGCTAGCGTATGTAGGACCAACTAGACTTCCCATTGCCGTACCAATTTTCTGTCTAAATACTTTTTGCTGGCAAGTGAAAGTGTTACACTCCAAAATTAACCTTAGTTGTTGACAAAGGACTAGTCGATGATCCTCAGAAGCGCCTTTTCTGGATAGTAAAGAGTTAATCGCTGCTATGCCCCTGTCAGACTGGATAGATGTGAAAAGGGATTCTACGTCTAGTGTATACATTACAAAGTCAAAATTGCCGTTCCTTAAATTTGCGAATTTCTCTAACTTACGAATAAAGTCATCAGTGCTTGAAAGGTAAGATTCTGTCTGTTTTAAATAAGGCAATAATTCATTATGAACTTCGCGCGCTAGCTTTTCACACGCCGTACCGCAATTTCTGATTATTGGACGCCCCGGACAAGGGTGCTTATTTTTGTGTACTTTTGGCAGTAAGTATAGTACTCCTGGTTTAGGATTTTTAACAATAAAACGTCCTTGATTTTCTTTAGCGGGAAACCAGCGTATTAAATTTCTTTCAACGTTTGCACAAATAGCCTGATGGTCTATCATCGTGATTTCTTCATATGATCCTCCATTTAAGTGAAGCCAACATTGTGAGTCATAGTCGCTCTTGTTCCATACAATTACCTTACTTCCTTTATCCGCTGGTAATTTTGACTTTGTAATGCATACACTAGACGTAGAATCCCTTTTCACATCTATCCAGTCTGACAGGGGCATAGCAGCGATTAACTCTTTACTATCCAGAAAAGGCGCTTCTGAGGATCATCGACTAGTCCTTTGTCAACAACTAAGGTTAATTTTGGAGTGTAACACTTTCACTTGCCAGCAAAAAGTATTTAGACAGAAAATTGGTACGGCAATGGGAAGTCTAGTTGGTCCTACATACGCTAGCTTATATGTTTCTAACTTGGAGGAGGAATATGTGTTCAAACGTGAAAAGGCTCCACTAATGTGGGTGCGTTACATAGATGATGTGTTTATTATTTGGATCACGGTAAGAGAGAATTTGAATTATTTGTCAGTGAACTAAATAATCTATCTGAGCTTCGCTTTACTAACACTATAGAGATAAACAACTCGATTGGGTTTCTGGATGTAAGCATCCAAAGAATGAAGAATAGCTTCCGAACATCTTTATATAGAAAATTCACTGGAACGAGAAGTATAGTGCACGCGAGCAGTTTACACACCCCTAAAACAAAGCGTCTAATAATTAGGAATGAGGCTATACGAGCAAAGAAAATATGCTCCTCGCCGGATATCTTTGAAAAACAATTAAGATTGCTAAAAATAGAATTAATGGAGAGAGGATACTCAAATAAACAAATTGCAAGACAATTTCAATATGCTCGAATTATCCCGAGAAAAACACTGCTATATGATAACAGAAGAAAGCCACTCACAAATACAAACAACAAGGTGGTATGTACATATCATCAGGCACTGAAAAATTTACCAAAGGAATTTAAAGAAATTACTAATGACAAGTGTCCCCCTGAACGTAAACCGTTAGTTTTCTTCAAATCTGGATATAACCTAAGAAGTTATTTTTCTGTCACAACTAATCATTCCACTGACATTGGTAGTAATGTACCGTGTGGAGATAAACGGTGTAAAACGTGTCAGATAATGAATAACTCAAAAACATTCACAAGCTCCACTACAAAATTAACTTATAGAATCAGGGGTAACAATAACTGTAAGACACAAAATTCGGTTTATTTAGGCACTTGCACAGTCTGTCATGCACAATATGTAGGGGAAAGCGGAAATAAGATGTCAGTTCGGATGAACAACCGTAGAGCGGATATTAAAGCCTGTCGTATAAATGCAGATGGACTGGCATCACACCTCATTAACAATCCAACACATGAAATTTCACTTGCAGTAATTGAGGGAAATATTCCCAACACTGCTAAAAGAAAGCGTAAGGAACTCTATTGGATAGCACAATTAATGACTGATAGATCGCTAAACAGTGAAGTGACAGGTGCACTGAAATTGGTGAAGAACAACATTTAAGATGCTATCATATATTTATGCTGTTATATTTATATTTTTACAATTGTAGATATTATTTTCCTGAAGAAGGCCACTAGTTGGTCGAAAGCTTGAATAAAACGATATCTTTGTGTTTCCGGTTTGACTTAAAATCCGAGTATTAATATATATATATATATATATATATATATATATATATATATATATATATATATATATATATATATATATATATATATATATATATATATATCACATAAGATGACTTTTGCATTGAAAACTAGTTACAAAATATTACCTTCATGACTTCAAATTCTACATACCTTGACTACTAACGGCATCATTGCCACATCCGTTTTCGTTTACTTAGAATTCTGTTACATAATGTTAGCCCTGCGCTCAATATGTCACCAACTTTGCACATTTCGAAATTTTCACTCATCCGAGATTCGAGCTGTCACTTTCCGTACTTGGCTTGCGTTCTTTTTTGATAAGCTACGATTTCACGATTATCAAATTTAACACATTATATGAAACCTTCCATCAAGATATCTAGAAACTGCATTGTCCGAGATGATCTCTTCATGCCTCTTATAGATTATTTCGTATGGGTTCGTTGATGTAGATTACAATTGGGACTGGTGATCCTGTTATGGATGCTTACTTATCTATTTAATATTTGCAAAATCACACAAGGTGACTTTCACATTGAAAACCAGCTACAGAATTATTCCTTTATGACTTCTAATTCCATCCACCTGACTACTAACGGCATCATTGCTACATCCGTTTTCATTATGCCCGCATTCTTTCACATATTGGTAGCCCTGTGCTTATCCGAAGGCTAACTACCAAGTCTTCTTGTTTTGAAATTTTACTCATCCGAGATTCGAGCTGTTGCTCTCCGTAGTTGGCTCTCGCTTTCAACTGTAAGGCGACGAATCTAGGATTATTAATTTTCACACAGCAAATGAAATCTTCCATCATGATCTTTAGAAACTGATTGTTTTTAGAGATCGTGATGCAAGGTTTCGTATGCTGTCTGAAATTTGACGTCGAATATATAAATGTCAGACGATCGAAAATGTAATTTAGCAAATATCTAAAAATTTTAAATAAAATTTTTTTTAATTTATATTTTTATCAAGTTTAAATTTAAAATTTTCGATCTTTCAACACAATAATATTAAAAAAAGATAAATACAGGAGATCGTTTGTCTTCTTATAGAAATGACATTCTTTTAACAAGACTGGCTGCCACCACTAGTCTACCATGTTCTTGCCCTTTGGAGCTGTCGCCAGAATGCTGTCAGCATTTCCACGTTGAATGGCAATGCCAACGTTTTGGAGGAGGTATGAAGTAGCACTTGAATACCAGGTAACTTGCTTCAATCTTTTTCCTATCTACTTAACAAGATCCAAAGCGGGAGAGTCCAGTGATCCATAAGTCTCTACTCCAAAAGGGCGAAATATGTGGTCAATGGTTAAGTCGGCATATTTCAGCCGTTTCCGCTCTTCGGCATATGAAGCTGCTTCGCCCGCTCCTCTGGCTGCGTTCCTAACATTGCTGGCTGCGAGGGTGTCCACGCAGGTGGCGTCCCACATCAAACATTTCCCTTCACGCCAAGGGAAAATGGTGACTCCATCAGGACGTCGACCGTCCGATCTGCATACATTGGATGGCTCTAGAATGTTTGGGGCGTTGACGGTGTTGAGGACTCTGCTTATCACTGAATTTATTTCCGCGTGTCTGGGGAATCTGCCTCTCGAAATTCTGCATGCTAATCCGTGTCGTCCTGACTCGTCAACAGACGCTCCACAATGACATATGTGTGGAGTACATGTAGGAAGGCCTAGTCTTAGGGAAATGCTCAATCTCACAACCTCGTCATCGAGCAAAGTTCCCAGGGCACCAATCGGAACTGTGTTTAGCCAAGCACCAGACTCACTTGTGGAGACCGCCATAATTCGCACGCGAGATGCCTCGTCTTCCAAACCTTCAACTAAAGATTCATCAGCTTGTTTAACGAGGAGAGTGTCACAAGCGGATTGTTTATGACTATTAATCGGTGCCTCACTGAGATCAGTATAGGCCAACCAAGTTGAGTAGCCAGCGTTAAAATGTTGGCAATGTATAGAGTTATTCAAAAGAATGTTGACGCAGTCTTTCGTTGCCACTACAGACGATAAAAAAGCCGGAAGAGCAATGTCCGCTGAACTGCGGATCCCCAAACCACCGAACAGAACGGGCAATGAAGCTTGACGCCAAGAATCGTACGTTATCGCTCACTTTGTGATGTGGGATAAATATTTTTTTTCTGTACACCATCGAGCTTATAAAGTTCAGCGTACATGTTGAAGCAAGGAGTTGTACGGAACTTATAAAGCAGTCTGGGCATGTAAAGACAGTTTTTTTACAAGGAAAAGTGCCTCGTGAGCACGAAGCTCGCAAACCCTAGTGCACATTAATACTAATTGCTCCTCGCTCTGAACCAAATCTTTCAGTGAATTCTCTTCAAAGAAAACGCTTCCAGGAATTTGCGAATTTTCCAGACCAATCACTTTAATGTTTGGGGCTACAGATGAAAAGGTAGTAGTCATCTGTTCGATTTCATATTCCCTCATATTCAGGAATATGAGCTCCCATTTGCCTGCGTTAAGCTCCAGACCTATTCGGATAGCTGATGGCAAAATTGTCTTCAAATCGTGCAGCACAACTGATGAATCTCCTACAAGCGTTGCGTCGTCCAAATACCACGCGTTAAAGGTGGATTGAAGGGAGTGCAAAAGATGATTTACTGCTAGAGCAAAACCGATTGAACCAAGGAGATCGCCATGTTGAACGCCTGTTTTTGAACAAATGATTCGATCTTCATAAACCAGAGGTGTCCGAGAGCCGTAGGCAGAATGAAAATATGGAAATGCTTCTGGGACGTGTTCTTTTACTGCTTCGAGAAGAACACCGCGATCTATGGTGTTAACAGCATTTTGAAAGTCTATTTTGAGAACAACTGTGGGCTGTTGACAGTTTATTAAGAATGATCGAACTGCGTGAACAATCGCTTCAGCTCCGCATGGTGTAAAACACCCTAGTTGGTATGGACGAAGGTGATCACCTACTTTTTGTGATATCCTTATACACAGTATCTTGACAGCAATGCGACTGAGTGTGCTCCCGATTGCGATTGGGCGAATCCCGCCATCCTTTTTATTAAGTGCACATGGGGACGCCGAAAAGAAAAGCTGCACTCCTTCCGCGACGCGATTGCCATTGATAAAACCATCGATTACACTAGAAAGAGCGAGTTCCAGAGACGGAACTGCATCACCAGCGCTACAGGACATCATGACCTTCAAGTGTTAAGGGCGAAGGCCATCCATTCCATGTCCCGAACCATTGTCGAAACTCGTAATGGCCCTTCTTATCTCGAAATAGTTGGAACGACTCGAATTTTCTGGATGATAGTTTTGAGGAATGATACTATCTCTTGTGTGTGAACAGTGCATTTCCTTAAGGGACTGAAAGGAACTCTCTCTCTATATTGTCAGCAAAGTAGTGAGATGATGTGAGTAGCCGTACAGCCCCACGAACATCACAGTCTGCAAGCTTGATAGAAACTCGTTCGCACACTGTTTTTGATTTCGGAGCCTTCGAATGGGCATTATATTTCATTGGTATAAAGGGGTCCGATTGTTGGGTAATCTTAAAGAAGCTATCATCAAATTTCAAAATTCTATTATTGATGATAGATGTAAGGGATCGCCCGGATGATTCACATGATAAAAGCACGAGTCTAGAGAAAGTGAACAACCGAAGCCAGCTTGTTGGACTGTTCTCATTCGCACAGTCATTTAAGAGGCGGGTAAATGCCTTAGCTGTTTGGTATCTAGCGCCCTTCAGTATTCTTTTCAAAACCGTTTTAGAGAAACGCTGGGACAGCTGATCTAAAGAGGGTATAACGTTCAATTTTAACGACATGAAGAGCTGGGTTATTTGCAGTTTGTTGATGTTGTAATGCAGAAAGTGTACGACCAGACCCCTCACACCTGGAACGAAGGGTTATATAAACCCAGAATTTTTTAAATTTGGTGATCCTGCAAGGCATTTTGCAAATTGGACATTCCCACTCGACAGGGACAGGCTGAGTGGAGTTGGTAGTGTCAGACTGAGGAGGCACGGACTCGGCAAGATTCGGGTCACTTATCATATGTGAGTATGACGATCCAGCGGTGGTTGATGATTTTGTCACGAATATGGGGTTACTTTGCTGCTTATCTACGTAGTCTGCCTTGTGGACTTTGTTATGTCCTTCGTGGATTCGTCGATGTTGTGCCAACTAAAAGTTGTTGAATTAGATTTCGCACTTGTAATTGTTGAAGCACTTGCAATCGTTTCTGATGGATATTACTCACTGTTAAATCGTTGTAATCGATGTAATCGTTGAAGTAATCGTTGTAATGGTAATAATTGTTGTTCATGAAACGACTGTTTCTTGAGCGTGGGTATAAAAATTTATATTTGGTATTTAATTATAATTATTCTTTTGAATTTTCTTAAATAAATTAAGTTAAGTTTAATTAATTAATGAAAACAATAATATGGTGATGTTTTATCTGTACATTGTCACCTGTCTTCTGTATTCTAAACATTTACTCTCATTTGTTACAGCACTTACTCAATAGTAAGTGCTGTAGCACTTTCTATTTGCTATAATTTTTATCGCTTTAATGAAAAAATTTCTATAAATCAATTTTCGTATTACTGATATTTTTAATCGTATTTTACTGTCTGTTTATTAAATACAGTGGCTTCGGTGATATCGATTGTTGAGCTTTTAAATCTAAAGCATATAAAGTCACATTACCAGGCTCTGTCAATAACAGCATTTGCTTCAATGAACCTTCTGCACATGACGGAAGATATCGAATCTGCAATTAGCCTGAAAACCACTTCGATGATTTCTTCTCTGAGCGATAAATCAGTAAAAGCCATTTTGGGTGCATTCGAATTTCAATTTGACTACGTAATTGCGGACCGATCCCTTGTCTTGCATAATGTTTCCAAGCTGTATACAATTCTGCTAAAAAACAAAAGGAAAATATTAAATTGGGACTTTTTTCTTAATCGTTTCGATACTCTATTTCTTGAAGATCAATTGATACTACAAGAATTATATATAGGCGAAATCATATCGCCCACAAGTAAGTATATGCTTCGTAGTATATACTTTTATTTTAATGTTTGATTAGATCATAAAGTAAAAAATTAAAAAATATAAAAAATTATATTTGAATTTTCAATTAAATTTAAAATACAGCCACAAACATCAACAAAATTATAAAATTATATTTATACTTTGAACTTTTAATTTAATTAAAAACTATTTTTACATTAAATTATGTTAATAATTGTAGAAATATTTTGAGCGTCAATTCGAAATTTAAGAAAACCGGCAAGGCAACTAAATATATATAATTATTGAATTTAAGATAGCTCGAGCGTTCGTTGTAATTTTTGGATATTTTTGGCTCTATTTTAATAGAGCCATTAATGAGAAGCCATTTAATATATGAACATTAAATTAACATCAATTTTATTAACACAAATTTATCCAGAAAGCCTTATTCTTAACAAAACCAATATTAATGATAAAGAAGGTGTATATCTAGATATGAACATTAAATTAACATTAACTAAAACTACTATTAATTTATATCGTAAAGATGACATATTTAAATTTACAAGAAACATATTTTTGCATGAGCATTCATGCATACCATATAATATAAAATATAATACATTAAATAATGAAATTTTAAGAATTGCAACAATATGTAATGATATTGGCTTTCTTTAAAATCATTTAAATAATTTAATAGATACATATTTTAAACTAGGTTACTATAAAAATAACATCAAGCAGAAAATAGTAAAATATATAAATCAACACAATAATAATGACACGATATCACGAATTTTCAACTATTTCAATAGTCCTTTTCAAGTGATACAATTAGTTGTATCAAGTGATACAACTAATTGTATCACTTGAAAAGGCTATTGAAAAAAATTTTAACAGCTTAAATACACAATAAACTGACGAAGACCCGGAAGGGTTGAAATGTTTTTAACAAAAATATTGTTCCTGTCTTCTGCTCTTATTCTATTCACATATTGTTGGTCTTCGATGATCGCAGACGGCAGTCCTGACACTATATTTATAGTCGAAACAAAGCAGGTATTAGTGAAAAAAATATATCAACATCAATACTCTTTGAAACGACACGACACGTCTTCCGCTATCTTCAACCATATCACAAATTTCGATTATATAATTCAATTTAGCAGAACTATTACCTTACATAAGAAACAAGATTTACATCGAATACTAGTAATACAGTCCTTATTCATCAATACAAACGACATGATGGAAGGAAATAAATCTAATTGGAGTTTAAAACTTCCTTCACAAAATATTGCTAGAATTATAAAGAATAAACACAGGAAGGTGCAAAGATGATCACACTCACCTACGGGTTAGACGATCCCGGGTTCCCGAGCCTTCGTTTTAATGCTGTGATTTTGTTTGATTTATGCATTGAGCACGTGTTATCCAGATATTGTTTTATTTCAAAACCCACCGGTATTAGTCAACATGTTTGTGTCTTAACATTACACGGCTGTTGATCCGTCTTCAAATAGTATTAACGGTCGACTAGCCGCTTACGATAAGATTTCTCAGACAATGAGAGTAAAATCATTTCGATAGAAGGAATATGTGATGAGATGGCAGACTTCATAGTGACCTCGTCCAACACTGGAATAAACAGTTTCAAACAAGTTTCGGAGTTCGAGTGCCAGTTGATTTCGACCCACACACCAGATAATAAGGCGTTTGATTTGCTCAATTCTCTCTTAACAATTGTGATGCCCGACATTGCCTGCATTGAGCTCACCGCTGTGCTTCACTACGCGAAGAAACGTTGTATGATCGTCGTGATATGCAGGAATTGGACTGCCTTCCCGAGCCTAAACGAGGCAGTTGATGCGTAAATTTTGCAGGTGATACTTGGCGATCCTGAAAAAAAATCACGCTTTATAATTGCTTCCCCAGTCCAACCATGGTTCAAATGCCGTACTATGAGCAAATGGTCATTCCATTTTTTTGAGGCTGATTAAAAGTATCGATCGGCAATGGCTTTCCGACTTTGACAACAAGAACCGTACGGCATCAGACATTTGCACGGCGGGCGAATTGAGTATTGTTGCAGCTTGCCAGATACAGAATAATGACCTTGGCGATGGATTCAGTATAGCTGCCCTTTGTGGACGACATTCCTGTGAGCGCGGTCAATCACCGACGAGTTGTGACTTTCTTGGAAGCCCCGACAAAACGACGCGACATGCGGATAATATACCGGACATCTCCAGGGATCGTCTTGGTGACTAGCGGACGGGATATACATCTTTGATGTGCCGGTTTCCCAGGATATAAAATCAGTGACTTCAATTTCTACTTTTATGATATCTTTAAAATTTAGAGCACTTTTGTTGTAAATAATTTACATATTTTTTGTTTGATTTAATTTCAAACGCTTATCTAATGTATAAATTTCAGATTGAGAAAGGCTGTGCGAACAGCCGAAATATTTAAATAAAATTCAAGAGTATTAATTTTCAGGAATGCTTCGCCAAAAAACAATTTTTAAATATAATGAAATATATAAATGAATGATATATAACATAACATACTTATAATATATTATTTTAATTTACATTCTATTTTATTTTATTTTTTTTGAAAGAAAATATTTATTACACAAAATTACATTGAACACAAGACAAATCAATTAGTCAAATACTAGACAAAAAGTTTGACCTCATTATAAATACATTCTAACTATATCTCTTCAGACCTCTGACGACGGCATCGAAAACACCAAGAATTTGATTTTATTAGACCAAACCCGATCTTTCGACGTAACGTAGCGATACACTCACTGTAGTTATTGTCTCCTCTTAAAGCCTGTATTGACGCTATTCTCTTAAGCAATGCATGTGACTCTCTACTGATTCCGCCAGACGATGAAAAAATAACCGGAATAAATGAGGCACGATCGACCCTAGATGCTCGCTCTAAATATTTGGCCTGCTTTCTGTTGTGATGATACTCAAACAAACTTTGAGGGCTTCGATTGGCATACGATGGAGCATGAACGTTATAAACGCAAATGTCTAGAAAAGACCGCTCTGTCGAATCCCCGTACAAACCGATGCATGCAAACATCAAGGCGTGCATTCATATCCTTACACGTTGTTATTCTATCAAAATTGTAAGAAGACTCAACAGGAAGTAGGACCGGATCAATTTCAATAGCCTTACATGTTGCAGATAACATACATGCAATAATGTCTCGCATCACATTATGTCGAACAATTGTAAATCCTCCTGTTTTGCAAGATAGTGTGTGCGATACGTTGTTAAGTACTCCACAAACACATTTTGTCGGAGCGTCTTTTAATTGCCATCCATATCTAGCGGCAAGCCCATCATAAAACTGATGATTATTTAGACAAAACTGCCTATCTTCGCTAATCCTTTAAGATAGCCAAGTTGATGCGCCTTTTTCTGATGCATGAATTAAGGCATTTTTTTGTGTAATTATCCAGTTCTGCAATAAACTTACTTTGTTTTAAATCGGTCAAAATCTTCTTTTCACCCAGAATTCCGATATTCACCAGTGTTTATTTCGCAAATAATTCTTGTCCTACGTATCCATTTAATAAAGGTAAACACATTTTTTTAGATCAATTCCATTCCTGGATTACCAGCTCGCAAGGATTTAAAATCCCCATGCCTCCGCTAGATGTAGGAAGTTCAACTAATTGCCTTATGTCCTCCGTAATTTCACTCATCCCCAGTATCCCCGGCAATAAGCTTTTTTTATTTCCAATTCTAGTAATTGTAACTATGATTTTTCACATTTGCACGCACGAAAAGCATATGTCCATTTATGTTGTAACGCAAAGATGAAAGCTAGATACGTTTGTTGAGCACATGTTTCGGATATTTCCGATAAGCGTCTAACCATCTTACTCCATTTATCGACCTTATGTTCCATCCATTTCCGCTAATAGTCGTCATATCCGATTGGACACCCAAGAACTTCAGCGCCTAGGTGTGAAACTAGAATTTTACTACCCGCAAATATTGACCTTGCTATATCATTATTATTAGAGCGAGAGATTAACTGGAATTTCTGAGTATTGATGTAAAAACCATAATACGGACCAATGTCCTTCATCATTTCAAAATATTGGTAAAGAACACCCGCCTCCCCAATGCAAGATACATCATCTGCGTACCACATCTGTTAGACAGACGGAAATGCATCCTTCAAACGCAATATTAAAGGAATTGTAGAAGCCGCGAATGCAACCATAGACAGAGGATCACCCTGTGTGAACCTTTCGCGAGACAATATTATATCGTCTCCTATCATCATCATAGGATCCTCCGAATACATGTTCGTTAACACATTAAGCAAAGGCGGACATACATTTTTCATGTTTGCTAGTGCCATCTTACGATTTACACAATTGAATGCATTCTTTGCGTCAATTAGAAGCATACAAGAAACACGTTTTTCCATTAGAGACGATCGTAAACTACGTACTATGTATTCCGATCCACATCTTTGTCCTGCACACAATTGCATAGTACCAACAACGCTCTGAATATGCATAGAAATTGTTCTGAGAATCACCTTTGAAATAATCCGACGATACACCTCGCCCACCCCTATGGGTCGGATTCCGTTATTCTTTGCAACTGCGATTAACCTGGAGGCTACAAGTGCTGTAGTTGAACCTTTTGGTACAATACCTGATACAAGTCTTCTTGTCAAACCGGCCAATGCATCAGCCAACGCCATTGAATCTTTATCAAAAGAAGTTAACATATGTTTCCATGTAGAGGCATCTACCCCAGAGGGCCCTGCGGAACTGCAAGTGCGTCGCGCCTCTGTAATAATACTCTCAGCATCAATCTTGTCAAACATCACTGGATGAAATGGCAGTAAATTCGGATGCGGACAAGTCATCACACCTTCTACATATACGCGATCTCCTTCCGGATGTTTGCTTTTCAACAACTGTCGTACGGTTGAAGATCCTATGACTTCATCAGGATTCAGATACGATCCATGTGAAGCGTCTTCCAAAGATTTTATTGCTGCTTTGGTATCACCCTTTTGCATAGAGCGTCTAAACGCTACTTTCCAATCAATCTGAGCTTGTATACACTCTCTGCTTTTTCTAGTCGATTGTAGATAACGAGCTTCAGCTATAAGCTCACTCCAATTATCGGAATTCCACCTCTCGATACGCCTTTTCATAGCCTGTCTTATCAAACTAACCTTCCTAGACTTTAATCTTTGAAGAATGCATTGACTCATTATTGTGACTTTTTGCAGTGCACTACCATCATCCGTACTTAAACAGGCTTCCTTAATCAACTGCGTCAAGATATTGATGAATAATCTACTTTCATTGCACCTCGGCAAATTAAATTGATTTGGTTTCCATTTTGAAATTTCTTCATAAATTGATCCTAATACAAATTCATAAATAAATAAATAAATAAAGACTTTGTTAACTAACACAGAAAAACATAAAAAAATAAAATAAAATAGTATAAGACACAATCCGAGTTTAGACAATATCTTCTTTGCATCTTCTTCTTTGTCTTCCCTGCACTTACGGCCTCAAATCCGAGGGGATCTGAGCCCCCAACCGATCCAACACGCCGACTTCCGACTAAACCACCCAGGGTCTTTCACCCCCGAAGCGTCCAGTCGGCACAGACTATGCTGGGTAAACGAGAGACGAGGAGCTTAAGAAATCTTAGCCTTTGCTCTGGGGGACGTCCTCTCGAAAAGAATACTAATCCCGAAATAGCCCAGGTGCCCCAAAGGCGCACCTGAGTTTTTTTCAATGACAGATGCTGGGCCCGTTTCAGAGCCCATCTAGCTTCCTTCAGGATACGTTTAAGTCTATCCAGGTCAGTTTTCGCCGACCAGTTCACCGTAACGGTGAACCCCAGGTATTTTACTTGACTAGTGAAGACAGGGAGTGGTTGATTAATCAAAATGGAAGAGAGGGCAGAGAGTGCTAATCTCTTGAGCTTTTGCTTTGTTGCAGGGGCGCCATGAAAGACGACCACCTGCGATTTGGCGGAGTTTAAAATAAGATTGGACTTGGGTAACTGATCTTTTAATCTTAAAAAGGAACGGCTGATGTCCGACACTATGTCTTTGCATCAGCGTCCAGAAAACAGGGCTGTGGTATCATCAGCATAAACCACTAGACGTTGTTCGCGTTTAAATATTTTAAAGAGTTCAATGGAGGCAGCAAGATATAAGATAGGAGAAAGTGGGGAACCTTGAGGCACACCCGTAATAGGGTAGAACTGACGCGCATCAGGGTCGTCTTCATAGTAAAATCGCTTGGTGTACAGCAGAATCTCCACCCTGTTCACAATTCTCGCAGGCAACCCGAGGGACCTGAGAGAAGAGATCACAAAGGAAATTGAGATACGGTCAAATGCAGCAGAAAAGTCGAGGAAAACAGCCACAACTAAACGATAGCTATTCTCCCGACATAACTGTTCCACTTCACCTACTGCTGAATGGACCGAGCGACCTTTAACGAACCCATGAAAACCAGGAGGGATCAAATTACGCCTACTCAGGTGGTCGCGGATTTTACGCGCAAGCGCTTTTTCGTAAATCGACACGAGGGCATTTTGAATCAAAATGGGTCGCAGATCTTTACGGCATGAGCAGGATTTTTTCTTAGGAATAAAAACACGCTTACTAATATTGATGCCTGCTACATCGGATGGGAAGGCTAAAAGCATGGTGACGGCCACCTCTCTTCTCTGATCAGCTGTCAAAAGCTGACAGACCCGAGAATAAAGTGGAGCGACGGATTTGGAGGTGCCCGGGAGTGGACCCCATGAGTTAAGGATATCCGTAACAGATAGATCCCTACTCCTGAAGTTACACCAAGGCGGGATTGGTTGAGGTGATTGAGTGGCTCCATAGTTGTGTAGGGCTAGTGACTCCTCCAAAACTTTATCAAGGCCTACATGAAAGGTGGGGGCAGGTGGTTTGTGAATAAAGTAATCGTTCCTAGCTCTGCGAAGTGCTGCATTGATCCAACGACCAGTTCTGTCGTTTAAGTCCCCCAGTATCATGTCTTAACCGCTGTCAATAATACCATCCAGGAGGTGATGGTTCTTATGAATCTCCCCTGGACGAATATAGACATTGGCTAGACTGAAGCGTTTACCGTTCTTACTAAGTGAAACTACCAAGCAAGACAGGGCTGGACATGAGTAGTTTAGCAAGAGGGAGGACCTTAAGGAGCACTTAACTAAGGTCAAGAGTCATTGAGATGAAGAGGAGTGAGGTGGGGTTATGTACGGAGTATAGTGGGAACAGATATGCTTTGGAATAAATCGAGTAATGTCCTGGGGGAGACGGATAGACCGCGTCTCTTAATACAAATTCGTTGGCATGCCCTCCCATACTGGGCGTTGTGCCATTTAAATTGTATAAAACTTCGGAACTCACGCTATTACTCTGAACAACCAGTGTATTTTTATTGCAACAATTTGGGGCAGCGCAGTTAAAACATCGTTTATTACTCTTTGCACATAGACAACCTTTGCAACGCGCTGCAGGACCGCGTCATGTACAGCATTTTATAACCACATCAGGCTTTCCCTTTGTCATTTTTCAACCTCAAATTTTTCAACCAATTAATTTTTCAACTGATGGTTGTCGTCGATGGTTGTCGTTGTATGTTTATTAGAAACCAAAATTTTTATTAGATTTTTATTAAAATTTTTTATTTTATATTAGATCTCTAACTTTTTTAAGGTATCTATTTAAAATAAAACAAAATATTCCAATAATTTAATTACATTAATGAGCGTTCATGTACATTAAAAATCGAAATTTTAAAAATGGTATAATAGGTAATAGTATTGGCTTTCTTCGAAACAATTTAAATAATTTTGTTGATACAATTTTAAACTTGGTTAAAATTTAACCCTTAAACTAGGTTACTATAAAAATAAAATCAGACAGAAAATAGTTAAATATATAAATCAACACAATAATATAAAGAATAAATTTAAACTCTTAAGTGGCAAATTTTTATGGATGGGTAATAAATAATATACTTTGCATTAGAATAAGATACTAGATAGTTTTATCAGAGGAAATACGTCCTTAACACGTATTTGACCCCGCTGCTAAGCTGGGTAGAAAAGTTAGAGGTCGAAACCTGATACCAATGCAGTTCCTCCTGATGACCTCTAATCCTTATTCTAATACAACGTCTGTTATTTATTAGTCAATTCATAAAAATGACGTTTATTTTAAATTTCATTTTTTTTAACTTGATTTAAATTATAAAAAATCTTAAAACAATTATTTATTTTATTATTTAATTATTAAATTTTGATTTAGCATTATTATGTTTTGTTGATTTTATAATTATATTAAATAAGTAGACTCAGTTAGCTGATTTGATCTATATCTAGACGATTAAAAAATGTTCCCTCTTAAGGTAATAGGATCATAATTATAGCTAACTTATTATTAAACTTTTTAGAATATGTTCATAACTCTTAAAAAATAAATCTAAACTATATAAATTAAATTAGATAACTGAGTCTACTATGAAATTTATATTTAAGTCCATGAAATTTTTTATGGCTATGTAATTTATATAAAATTAAAATTTGATTAAACATGATTGCATTTGTGAGATGAAAAAAAATAATATTGAAATTCAAAATAAAAGTCATTTTTTATAAATTGACTAACAAATAACAGACGTTGTATCATAATCAGGATTAGAGGTCATCAGGAGGAACTGCTATGTTATCAGTTTTCGGCCCGTTTATTTATAAAAAATTAATTTAAACTATTAACCGGAAACGTTTTATGGGTGAATAATAAATAATATACTTTGCATTAGGATAAGATACTTGTAGCTGACTTATTTTTAAATGTTATAGAATATAAATTAACATCAATTAAAACTACTATTTATATATTAAAGATGACATATTTTAATTTACCAGAAACATTTTTATGCTTACTTACTTAGACACTTAATAATGAAATTTTAAGAACTGTTATAATATGTAACGATATCGGATTTCTTGAAAATAATTTAAATAATTTTATTGATACAATTTCTAACTTGGTTACTAAAAAATACAATCAAGGTGAAAATAGTAAAATATATAAATCAACACAATAATATAAAGAATAAATTTAAACTCTTAAAAAAATAAATTATAATGTCTGAGCTCTGTTTTATTATACCACGACATCACTGCAGTGTTTCGTTGCTATTGTTTTTTTTCTGTTTTTATTTAACTCTAACTATAATGTTGTATAATCCAGGTAGTTTTATTCTTAATAAAACCAATATTAATGATAAAGAAGGTATATATCTAGATATGAACATTAAATTAACATTAACTAAAAGTACTATTAATTTATATCGTAAAGATAGCATATTTTAATTTACAAGAAACATATTTTTGCATGAGCATTCATGTATTCCATATAATATAAAATATAATACATTAAATAATGAAATTTTAAGAATTGCAACAATATGTAATGATATTGGCTTTCTTCAAAATCATTTAAATAATTTAATAGATACATATTTTAAACTAGGTTACTATAAAAATAACATCAAGCAGAAAATAGTAAAATATATAAATCAACACAATAATATAAAGAATAAATTTAAAATCATTAGCGGAAAACTTTTATGGATAACTAATAAATAACATACTTGGTATTATAATAAGATACTAGATCATCAAATTTTATTAGCATGCATTTGGCGTCTTTGCAATATCCGGTGTGAAAATATGAGCGAAAACCTGATAAAACGTCATTTGCAAGATTTATTTGACTACAATTAGAAATAGAAATATCAAACCATATAGTGGTTTGATATGGTGGTGCATAGCTTTTAAAATAATTTTCGAAAGTAGATCATTTATTCTGCTATTAATATCATTATTGGCAGATTTTATATATTCCACTAGTGTAGGAGGTTCAAAGAAACAAAGATTTTATTGGCAAAGCCTGTTATATTATATTAGTGTTTTGAGTAAATTGGAGTTTTCAATTGTGTACAGTTAGATTAAACGAATAAATTGTTAATAATCAGATCATATAATATTGATATTTTATATAAATTAAAAAATAATGCTAAATAAATGCAAAAAATTAAATAATAAACGAGATATTAAAAATTGGTTTTTGTGATATAAAGAATATATACAATATTAATCCATTTCAGGTCTTTGTTATAAAAACTTACAATTAAAGAAGCGTTAGAAAAGGAGAAACCGCAACAATATTTCACGTAAATTACACGTATTATCTCATGCCAGTTGATCGGCATCTTACACGAGAGAATGACGTCCCCAGTCAGGTCGTGACAACAAATTATGAATCATCCGGATATATTTGGGAGGAGCTCGTCTCGAAAAAAGGACAATGCAGCGTGTGTTGTCGATTTTTCTGCTTAATATCCACCGGACAAATACGCAGGCATGGCTCATCTCTCGGCTGCCCTGGTTTTGGTCAAACGCATACTTCCAAAATAATTCAGCATCACTTGATGCTCAGACTAACAACACACTTTCAGGAGAACAATAGGACACCTCGTTTATTGAAACGCTACTAGTTCAGTTGGTGTGACGGATTTTTAGATCTGCCTGACCCCAGGTAGCTACAACTCTTTCGAGCATAGTGGTTGATATTGCGAAAGACGAACAGAAAGAATATGCTTGGATCAATCGGTTGATTTTCGCTAAAAAGGTTATTAGCATACCTGTAATCACTGAGAAAAAAGGCAATCGCAGTTTGCCTCAAAAGATCAAATAGGTCGGTCTTAAATTCGTTGATATGACATCCTGGTCAGTTGTTGATGTTGTGGCTCCAAAGTGCGACATACTTGTCAACCGAACTAAAATAGACGGTCGCGAGGCTAATAGAAATGTTTGTCGCAGAGTTTCGAAAAACTCCAAGACGGCGATGTTCAGTGTGCAATCAGATTAATGAGCATCAACGACGGAATAGTGCAATTTGACTATCGAGTTCTGTCGAAACTATGGTCCAAACACCCTCCACCCTTTGGCGGGACACATACACAAGTTCAAATTCACAGTATAACAACCTTTGCCTTTCCTGTTTTCTCTACGGACATCGTGTTGTAAGCTCTTCGATCATTTCCCAATGCATCCTCAAGTGGATTGTATAGTCTCTGTCTACTACATCTAAAAGATCCGACTGGTCCATCGTGCGGCCTTTCTGGTTATCACCTAGTTAAATCCTTTACCGAATTCATCACCGTCGTCCTAAAAGGTTGTGTGCCGGAATCTATAAGAAAATTTTTCTGCGGCGCTAAGTTGATTGCATTACAGAAACCTACTGGCGGTATTCGCCCGATTGCTGTGTGTTGTAAGTTGCGTCGCTTGGCAGCACAGATTGTCGCACATTGGGCATCAAGCGATATACTAAGTGCGTTCGTGCGTCGACAATTCGGCTTTCGAATACTTCGAGGAGTTGAAGCTGTCACTCACGCGTCAAATACTTAATCGCGAATGCCTTATTTTCTGTAGTTTCGCTTGTCAAGTTAGACTTTCATAACGCTGTCAACCGTAATCACATGATTGAAATGCTTCGCAGGAAGGGACCAGCTTACCTGCCATTCGTCAACCTGTGCAAAGGTGGTGAAAGTCAACTTAGCTATTACATCAATAATTACGTCAGCCAAAGATGTTCAACAAGACCCCTCTCGGTTCCCTGCTTTTCTCGCTTGCCGTAAACGAAGTTGCCAAACTCTTCTCGGTGGTAGCTTACATAATCGATCAGGGGACGAGAATTGGACTTACATTAAATCCTCAAATGTCGGATTAATAACCCGTGATCCTAAGGATCAAATTTGATTGTTATACCGAATTCATTCTGACTGATCCCGACGACGCTGTCATCTTTGGCACTCCGGTATATAGCGATTTGGCGGTCAATAAAACCGTGAATTAATGAGTATCGCTTTTCTAGAACACTGTCAAACGAATTGTCGATCTATCTAAACAGGATGCGCTGTTTTTGTTGCGATGTAGCTTCAGCATACAAACTATTTCTCATTTGCTGCGCTATGCTTCTTGCTCTTACTGTTCGTCATTAAAGCATTACGACGAAGTTCTAAAGTCTGCTGTTGTCAACATTTTGAATTTATATCTGAATGACAAGGCATGGCGTTAATCAACTCTGTCGATTGATTTGGGTGGCTTATGTCGCTATCGCGGTAAATTTATATCACTGCCGGCATATTTGTCCTCAATCGCAGGCACGTCGATTTTCGTAAAGTCGTTGGTGGGATCAAACCTTGAGGCAACCAGCGGAGTCGACTGCTCTAATTTCCAAAATGGCGTGCTAAGACAGGCGGATGTGTGCGAGGAAGATCTGTTAACGGAAAACATAGCAAAAACGTTGGTATAGTCCCATGTACATGATCGCTAGTGGTTCATTCTTGTTGGAAGCCGATTCTAGTAAATTTCTAGCTAGACTGCTCAGAGCGGTAGGCAAGGACTCTGGAGCTTTTCTGACGGCACTTCTAATTTCGGCGGTTGTCACCAGACTGGACGGCGTATCCTTCACAATCGCTGTGGCCCTACGACTCGGCATCAAATTTAGCCCGGAGTTCACATGTGGATGCGAAAATACCTCGACCCATCGGGCTTGCACGGTATGGACTGTCTAAACAGCAAATCCCTGCACACTCGACACTCCGAGTTGAACCACATATTTCAAATAGCTTTGTCTTCAGCTGGGATATCTTCTCGATTAGAGCAGGTTATAAGGAACTTAGGTTCCTTGAAAAAAAAACGGTAAAATACTAATTTGGGACGTTACCTGCATTAACCCTCTAGCACGAGTTACGAGTATAAAGCAGTCATTGTGACCGGTGAAGCCGCTTTTGCAGAATGCAAGAAGAAGGAAAATTACAACGAGATCGATAATAGGATCTAAACATTCGTTTCAGTAGCTGTTGAGTCCTTGGGTGTCTTGTGCAAGGAAACCTTGTATTTTATCGAAGAGATCAGAAAGTTGATGTCCGGACTACAGGTGAAATTCGATCAACGGATTTCCTCAGGCAGCGATTAAGCGTAGCGGTTCAGCGAGACAATGCCGCTTGTATACTTGAGTGCCTAAGCGGATCAATCGGTTATTGATTTTTTTGAAAGATGAAAATGCCTCAGTGTTGAAGGCTACAATCATAGTGTGTTTTAATAAATAATTAGTAGATAATAATAAATAATAGATATTTTCATAAATAATTAAAAGATTTTATATAATTTATATCAAGTAAAAATTTAAAGTTGAAATTTATTATAAAAATAATTTTTTTTCAGAAAAATAACAATACTAAATAAATAAATCGAAATTTAATAGATAATAAATAATTATAAATAAATATTATAAGAATTTATATAACTTATATCAAGTTAAATCTGAACGAGATACGCTTTGGTACATATTTCATATTAAATCGAAAAGTCTTTCCCAGCAAAAAGAAATTAAACATTTCTTCAATATTTCGATCCCTAACCGGGAATATTTTCAAAAAGAATAATTGTAATTTGCGAATGGATGCTTTATGAATATATTACAATGAATATAGTCTAAAAAAATATTTACAGCTTACACACACATTTTAGACAATGTAAAGTTATTGTTTTGGACAATCTAAAGTAAATACAAGACAGACCGCGCAAGTTTATTCACAGACCGCGCAAGTTTGGAAACATCCGCGTCAGCTATGGAATTATCGCACGACTGCAGCACACTAAAGGCGAATGGCTGTAGCCATTTGCAAGAAAATGCGAACGTAGCGGATACGAGCAGATGCCCAATATGCATGAAGATAAATCGGCGTAAGGTCCTGATAGAATGTGATACATGTTCTACGTGGCACCACTTATCTTGTGTTGGCCTGACCAAGAAGCAAGTTGCAATAATTCCCAAGTGGGTTTGCCGCGCATTCAAAATGAACAGTGCGTTGAGCCTGAGCATACAATTGGAGATTCAACACCGGATACTCTTGCTACCGATTGTCTACATCAGGGATGAAGAAGACAATCAGGCACTGTAGTTCGTTTGCCTACACGAATACGCGGAATGGCAGCACAAATAATGTCAGATTTAATAAAGGACGACACTTTCTTTGAATACAGAGGAGGCACGGGTACGTCTACACGTTTTACAAAAGTTTTGAGGATTCGACCATTTCCGCTATTAGCGAGATGACGTCTGTCCAGCTAAACCCTCAGATACGAACCCAAATTACGCTTCCTTTAAGGTTGGGTGGCTTCGGGATCCGCGAAACTGTGAAGCATGCACCTTGTGCGTACATTGCCAGTGTACAAAGGGTATGTGCCGAATGGGGACTTTCTGTCAATACTTTCCCAGGACTCTCTGACTTTATCGAGAGATTATCTTCACTACATGAATCACCACCAATAATGCAATCTGACAGTCAACACAAGTTATTAATGCTCCTCGATAATAAAGTTCACGTGCAAATGCTTACGGACGTTCACCACTTCAACAGAGCTCGGTTGCTGGCTGTGTCACGCCCTCACGCCAGTTTCTGGTTACGAGTGGTCCCAAATAAAGCGCTCGGAATGGACATTCCCCCTTCGCAGTTTTGCGCCTTAACTCGATTTTGGCTTGGTGCGCCTCTATTTTCACCTGGAGATCGGTGTGGGCGATGCTTTCTCCCCGCTGATTCAGTCGGCCTACATGCGCTGACCTGCCAATATGGGGGTTACCCGGGACTGCGACACAACGGAATTCGCGATGTGGTCTTTCATGCCGCTCAATCTGCAGGAATGCATGTCGCTTTGGAGGTAAGGAACCTTATACCAGACCTTCGTGAACGACCTGCAGACGTTTTGATTCATGGGGACCCTCCTCGTGCAGTTGATTTCGCTGTAACACATCCACAACAATCAGCGTACATAGCAAACGCATCGATAACGCCAGGCTATGCAGCGACAATGTATGCAGTCAATGTCAAGGAGAGGAAGTATAGAGCACGTATGGAGTCCGCTGGTTATCAATTTATACCGGCAGTAGTAGAGACGTATGGGGGCTGGAACGACCAAGGCGAACGTCTCATGCGATCGATAGCAAGACAGATATCCGCCACAACTGGGATCGAATATCATAAAACGGTAGATCACCTATTCCAAAGAGCATCGTTGGCCCTCATGCGCGGAAATGCTCGGGCAATCTTAGCGTCGTTGAATGGACGCAACCACCCACTATCTGATGCCCCACAGACGATAATGGAAACCAAAGCGTCGTATGTTCAATACTGAACCATACAATGATATCGCTGGTATATTAACTCGACTATCATCAGTCGAAAGCGAATCATGTGGGGTTCCGTTGCAAGCATTGGACGCGCCAACCGAATCAGCTGCAAATACGGCAAAGGAGACAAGCCAGGTAGACGCCGGCGGGGAGGATGTGGCGAGCTTGGACACAAGCCGCTCGTGGCGGAACTGAAGAGTTTGTAAAGAACTCACACTAAATAATTTATATTATATCTTGTTGACAATTTAACTTATTACTTTGTGTGACGATTATATTAAAAAAAAATAATTGTAATTTACTTGAACACTTTTAGCTTTTGTAAAAGTTTTTTATAACAAAAAAAGTTTAAACTTACAACAAGAAAAGTTATAAGTGTTTAAGTTAATTACAATTATTTTTCTTGAAAATGTTCCCGGCTAGGGATCGAACTATTGAAAAATAGTTCGATTTTGAAAGATTTCCTCTCTGTTTTTCGCTGTCAGACGAAAGGACATCGCGTGTGATGCTGTATATATTGCATCGACACGGAAGACAAGTAGCTACGTAGGTAATAGCTGTGATGTCAGACGAGGAAGAAACAAGCAAAAAGGAGATAAAGGACAGTTTATCAGCCAGGATAGACGTAGTGGGTATCCATTCAATTTGAGTACCATGCATGGTCTGTAGAAAAAGGTTACCCGTAGGTACTGTTTGCGCTCTCTTTTTGAGTACTGAATGATAAACACCTTTGTTGTCGGTATATATCTTAGCGTCTGAGTATAGCTTGGGCCACACCAGGCAGCTAATAATTCAGCCTCAAAGATTGGAAGTTCATATGGCAATGCATATGTGTGCAACTTATGATATTAAAACTTATGATATTTTCTTCTTCGTTCTTGTAATAATTATATCAAGTTTAAATTTAAAATTGAAATTCAAAATAAAAGTTATTTTTATGAATTGACTAATAAATAACAGACGTTGTATCAGAATAAGAATTAGAGGTCATCAGGATGAACTGAAATGTTATCAGGTTTCGACACATATTCCTCGACCCAACATGGTAGCGGGTTATATTTTTACTATCAGAACATTCATATTTTTTCAAATTACATAATGATTACTTACCTCCATGGGGATATTTATGTGAGCAAATTCGATTAGTTTGGCCTCATCTGCAAATCCATTTGGAAATTGATGAATTAAAAGTGAAAATTATAATTTAACGTGAATTAAATTATAATTAATAAATGTAATTGTAAATTTATTAATTGTAAATACTTATTTATTTAATTGTAAATAAATTTAATTTATTTGTGCGAACAGATTATATAATAATTAATAATAATTAATTATTATCTCATTATATCTCCTCGACTAAATATACCAGTAGGGCCAAATACCTGCTAATGACGTATTTTCACTGATGAAATTTCACTTATTCTAATACAAAGTATATTATTGATTATCCATCCATAAAATTTGGATGTATTATCCAAATTTTATTAAACTCAATTTTTTTAAACTCAAATATTTGAGTTTAATATTAATTTCACATATAACTCTATTACTTGAAATACTATTAAGGGTTTTCAGATCTAAATAAAAACCACAATTATTTATGTTATGACTGAACATAATGGTTTAAAAGACCGATAATTAATTAATAAACGAAAGACGAAACACATTTATTATATTATAAATCTCTATACTTAATAATTATCTGTAATAAACGTACAATTCCATAAGTTCTATATTTTTGAATTTAGGTCTTACTGGGTATAATGCGGATAGTGAACATTTCAATCGCAAACTTAATCTGATTCGATATGCCCTTGAAAGCGCTGACGAAATTGCAAAGTTAAATACTAATACGAAAATAAAAGGAACTTTTGAAACTGTAAAACGAGATAGCTTGCTGGAACTTAGTTCAGCTTCTATCAAGAAAGACAAACGAATTTCAAGTATTGGAACGTTGGCAGACACAGGTAAATGAACTTTATATATTTACTAATTCAGACCACCTAACTGAGTCTACGTATTTGATAATACAAGGAAAGATAAAAATAAATAATAATAAATTATAACGAATTTTATTTAAGTTATATTTATAAAGAGTAAAAATTAAAAACAATTTACTGTGAAAAATATGATGAATCAGATTTAGGATTAGAGATCATCAGAAGTAACTGTTATGCTAACAGGTAACAGTATTCCTCGATCCAACATAGTAGCGGGTATGAAAGATAGGAAATATATGTTTCGATACATTGATAATATATGTGTATTTAACTCTAACTATAATGTAATATAATCCAGAAAGCCTTATTCTTAACAAAAGCAATATTAATGATAAAGAAGGTGTATATCTAGATATGAACATTAAATTAACATTAACTAAAACTACTATTAATTTATATCGTAAAGATGACATATTTAAATTTACAAGAAACATATTTTTGCATGAGCATTCATGCATACCATGTAATATAAAATATAATACATTAAATAATGAAATTTTAAGAATTGCAACAATATGTAATGATATTGGCTTTCTTCAAAATCATTTAAATAATTTAATAGATACATATTTTAAACTAGATTACTATAAAAATAACATCAAGCAGAAAATAGAACAATATATAAATCAACATATTAATATTATAAATAAATTTAAAATCATTAACGGAAAATTTTTATAGATGGATAATAAACAATATTTGTATAAGATATTTGAATAAGATACCATATAATCAAATTTAATCAGAGGAAATACATCAGGGTAAAATTAGGTAAAATTAGGGTAAAATTATTGCAATTATAAATTTTAAATTTTATTACAATATTTTTTTACAACTAACGATCTATTAGAAACTACCCTAGTTGTGTGATCCGCTAGCCGGATCACTCTTTTTAATGCCGCCACTTACAATGAATGTTTTTTAATTTAACTTGAATGCATCTGTGAGCTGAAATTCTTCTGGTTGTGGCACAATATTATCCTCACAGGTACACTGTACCTATTCTTGATACAGCTGGACGCTACTACTCAGTCTGGGTGGGTCTCATTAGCTGCTGACCCAGACCTACATTTCACGTTTCGACCCTTATTATCTGCTTACTCCTTACACTGATGCTGATCGGATTTAAACTCAGGACGTTTGTATCTTGATTCAACGCTACATCCACTAGGTTGGCTGCTCCAGTGGTGTAGATATACATTGTTGTATATTACTTTTGTAATATCTGCATACTCCCGTACATGATATGTGATATAAATGTGATATCTACACTACTACACTTTTTTAAAATATTAAAAAACTTGTATAACTTCATGGATTTTATAACATGAATTAAATAACATTTATTTAAATTTTCAATGTTACAGATTTTGTAAATTTATTAAAAGTCATTGTTAAATAAATTTAAATATAGACATAAAATTTTTTCCGGATTAAAGATGAAATGAATGATTAGATGCCTACTGTACATTGAATATGTCAAACTTAAAATAAGTGTGTAAATGCAATTTTGTAATGCATCTATATTACAAAATTCATATGCTGAGATTTAAAAGAACAAATGGTATGATGGTACAAATATGATGGTACATTTTCTGATTTAAATAATATTGAATATATTGTATTGCAAGTAAATACAATGATTAGAATGCATATGTATCTGAATCAAATCTGATTAAAATCAATCGTATGTATACGAATGGTATATACTACATACTAGATGTTGGGTTTTGCTGTGTTGTGCTCGTATTAAATTTTGCAAATTGAAAACGAAATTAGCTTACGAATTTTATTAAATTTTTGATAAAGAAGAAAATATAAAATTTCGACATTTTGTATTTCGTTTGTAATAACAATCAATTACTTATAATTGGAAAAAGAGAATTATCAAATAAACGTTATTAATAAATTATCAAAATTATATATCATATATCTAAATCATATATTTGAAAATCAATGTCGAATTAATTATAATCTATTCTTGAAATTCTTTCAAGAATAAATGGCATGCACTGGTCGTAAACAAAGATCTACAACCAGTGCTCACTGGCCGTAGATTAAACATCTACAACCAGTGCTCTATCATCGTCTTCGCTATTACTATGGTTTCTCTTCGTCCACCTTGGCTTGGTTCTCTTCGTATCTCTCCGATCGATCATTTTCCGTCCATTTTAATTCAATGTGTTCTCATTTATCTTCTTTATCTTGTGGTGTACCTCAAGGTTCAGTACTTGGTCTTAGTCTCTTTACGCTTCTTCTTTGAGATTTATCTTTTATAACTAATAAATTCTACTTCAGAGTAATGAGGTATGCTGATGATATACTTCTTTATTCTCAGTCGTCTCATCATTCTCAAGCCAACTTTTCATTTCCTCGTCGAATTGTCTTCGTGCTCTATCAGAACATATAATAATATCTTTGTGCATGTCTATCAATCCCTCAAAATCTAATGTGTTATGGATTTTACCCTTTACTGTTTCTGTTTTTCCTTCTTCTCTGTATCTTCAGACCACAATTATTCCTGCTGTAGATAAACTAGTATTTCTAGGTATTCACTTCAACAATAGCCTGCATAAATAAATCCCTTTATTCGTGATAAAACTAGGTCGTCAAATATTCTTCTCCGTGATATTCGTCTCGTCAGACATTCTCTAGATTTTAGTTCATGTTAATCTCTTATCTCCTTCTATCTTTGTGCATGTCTCTCAATCATCCCAAATCTAATGTGTTATGGATTTTACCCCATACTGTTTCTGTTTTTCCTTCTTCTCTGTATCTTCAGACCACAATTATTCCTGCTGTAGATAAACTAGTATTTCTAGGTATTCACTTCAACAATAGCCTGCATAAATAAATCCCTTTATTCGTGATAAAACTAGGTCTTCAAATATTCTTCTCCGTGATATTCGTCTCGTCAGACATTCTCTAGATTTTAGTTCATGTAAATCTCTTATCTCCTTCCTTCTTTTCCCACGTATTGATTACTGTCTTAGCCTTCTCGTCTTCTCTTCAAAGTCATCCCTTAAACCTCTTCAGCGCCTCATTAACACTGCTGTGCGCATCCTTTTTCGTCTTCGTAAATTCGATCATATCTCTTCCTATTTATCAAAACTTGGATGGCTAAGTATTGAACATCGCATTCGTTTTCGTCTGCTTGATCTAACTTATCGCCTTCTCCATTGTAATTCTCCTTCTATATATCTAACTTCTAACTTTAAGTGAATCTCGCTCTCTTTTTACTCACATACGTTCATGTGCTTATCTTCTGCTACACGTACCTCTTCACTCAACCAACTTCGGCCGTCATTGTTGAATAAATTTAAATATAGACATAAAATTTTTTCCGGATTAAAGATGAAATGAATGATTAGATGCCTACTGTACATTGAATATGTCAAACTTAAAATAAGTGTGTAAATGCAATTTTGTAATGCGTCTATATTACAAAATTCATATGCTGAGATTTAAAAGAAGAAATGGTATGATGGTACAAATATGATGGTACATTTTCTGATTTAAATAATATTGAATATATTGTATTGCAAGCAAATACAATGATTAGAATGCATATGTATCTGAATCAAATCTGATTAAAATCAATCGTATGTATACGAATGGTATATACTACATACTAGATGTTGAGTTTTGCTGTGTTGTGCTCGTATTAATTTTTGCAAATTGAAAACGAAATTAGCTAACGAATTTTATTAAATTTTTGATAAAGAAGAAAATATAAAATTTCGACATTTTGTATTTCGTTTGTAATAACAATCAATTACTTATAATTGGAAAAAGAGAATTATCAAATAAACGTTATTAATCAATTATCAAAATTATTAATAAGATAATAAAACTAAGAGTGTCATAGTCGATACACATATTTGAAAATCAATGTCGAATTAATTATAATCTATTCTTGAAATTCTTTCAAGAATAAATGGCATGCACTGGTCGTAAACAAAGATCTACAACCAGTGCTCACTGGTCGTAGATTAAAGATGTACAACCAGTGATCTCGGCTGATCTGCTCTTCGCTCGATACAAAGGACTTTGTAGTGTGGTAATATTGCTCAATCTTTCATTTGCATTCGACATTGTCGATAACAAAATCGTCTTTTTATTATTTCGTTTGTTATAACAAATTGTATTAATGATAATTTGGCTTCAAAATCATTTAAACAATTTAAACTATATTACTATCAAAATGCAATCAAACAGAAAACAGTTGAATATATAAATTAACACAATAATATTAAAATTAAATTTAAAATCATTGGATGAAAATTTTTTGGATTTATAATATATAATATACTTTGTATTAGAATCAGATACTTGATAGTTTTATCAGAGGAAATACATCATTAGCATGTATTTGGACCCGCTGCTATGCTGGGTCGAGGAATAGCGATTGTAACCTGATAGCATAGCAGTTCCTCCAGATGATCTCTAATTCTTATTCTGATACATTGTCTGTTATTTATTAATCAATTCATTAAAATTGACGTTTATTTTAAATTTCAATTTTTTATTTTAACTTGATTTAAATTATAGAAAATCTAAAAACAATTATTTATTATTTAACTATTTAAATTTTATTTAGTATTATTTTTAATTTTTAAAGATCAGTTACTTGAAATAAATAAAATAACATTTTATATAATAATTCAATATTTAATTATTTATTTTTTATTTAACATCATTTTTAATATATAAATAGTATAAAATAAAATACGTAGACTCTGTTAAAAAATCCAAATACAAAATAGGAATTAATGTTATCCCATGCAAATATAATATGCTTAGGTAATTAAATTAATAAAACTTACTGATATTTTATAATAAGATATTTTATTTTATTAAAAGCCCGCAAGAGGTAGAAAATCTATAAAATTTTCGATTCCAGTTTGGAATCATCATCAAAAATTGTAATTAACTTGAACACTTATAACTTTTTTTGCGAGAAAAGTTATAAGTGTTCAAGTATTTACAATTTCTGATGATGATTCCAAACTGGAATCGAAAATTTTATAGATTTTCTACCTCTTGCATTTGTCTTGGCATTTGGATTTTGATAATTTAACAGTGACCCCAAACACCTTCCGTTTCAATGAAGCAGTATTTCGATATAAATTAAATAAAATTGTATATAATAATTCACTATTTAATTATTTTCTATTCAATTATTTATCTTTAATTAACATCATTTTTTATTTATAAATAGTATAAAATACATAGACTCTGTTAAGAAATCCAAATAAAAAATAGGAATTAATTTTATCCCATGCAAATATAATATGCTTAGGTAATTAAATTAATAAAACTTACTGATATTTTATAATTTTAAACATTTTAAACTTCGTGTTGAAGTAATCACATTAAATTTCGTATTAAAATATGATATTAGGTAAGAAAATTTTATCAGAGTAAATACATTATTAGCACGTGTTTGGCTCTGCTGCTATGTTGGGTAGAGGAGTTAGGGGCCGAAAACTGATAACATAGCAGTTCCTCCTGATGACCTCTAATCCTGATTATGATACAACGTCTGTTATTTGTTAGTCAATTTATAAAAAATGACTTTTATTTTGAATTTCAATATTAATTTTTTTCATCTCACAAATGCAATCATGTTTAATTAAATTTTAATTTAATATAAATCGCGTAGTCTTAATAAAATTTACATGGACTTAAATATAAATTTCATAGTAGACTCAGTTATCTAATTTAATTTATATAGTTTAGATTTATTTTTTAAGAGTTATGAACATATTCTAAAAAGTTTAATAATAAGTCAGCTATAATTATGATCCTATTACCTTTAGAGGGGACATTTTTTAATCGTCTAGATATAGATCAAATCAGCTAACTGAGTCTACTTATTTAATATAATTATAAAATCAACAAAACATAATAATGCTAAATCAAAATTTAATAATTAAATAATAAAATAAATAATTGTTTTAATATTTTTTATAATTAAAATCAAGTTAAAATTAAAAATTGAAATTTAAAATAAAAGTCAATTTTTATGAATTGACTAATAAATAACAGACGTTGTATCAGAATAAGGAATTAGAGGTCATCAGGAGGAACTGCTATGGTATCAGGTTTCGACCTCTAACTTTTCTACCCAGCTTAGCAGCGGGGTCAAATACGTGTTAAGGACGTATTTCCTCTGATTAAATTTAATTATATAGTATCTTGTTCTAACACAAGGTATATTATTTATTATTCATCCATAAATATTTTCCGCTAATGATTATTAACTTATTTTTAAAATTAGTGTGTTGATTTATATATTTTACTATTTTCTGCTTGATGTTATTTTTAACATCAAGTCTCGCTTTTTCTTTAAGTCTCGCTTCACGATCAATAGTTGTACCGTGATTTTGGAAGCATATTTCATCATGCAGAGGGGATAGTTTTGCCTCGATTGCTACGTTATGACAACATTCGGATAATCTAAAAAATAACAGACGGCATCGTGTCTCATTGATGGCAAGCCGCCTAAAGGGCACGAGAAAGTGTGTGATATCGAGTTTTGTTCTTTACATTGGCAGTATTTCTGTGATGAGGGATGGAGAAATCCGTATCTGGTGGCTAGTGCATTTTGAAAGACTGTATTATTTATTCTGGAAGAAGAACTGTTTGTTGGGTATGTTGACAACCACGAAGATGATCCAGATACTGATGCATGCTCGATGGCATTCTTGAGAGTTGGGTCGACCTGATTTATAATTTAAAATATGCATCTATTAAATTATTTAAATGATTTTCCTCCTTTTAAATACTTTTGATTTCGGACTTTGATAGTTGAATTTGTGTTAGATAGGCCTTATAGTTATTATGGAATATAATTTATTTTATGTGGCAAATGTGTGCGGAGCCACTTACAGGTCAACCAAATAATAAAAAAGTGAAAATCGACATCAAATTTAGTACTGAACATTTCTAGAAATGTGTAAAGTATGCAATGTGTCAGTTTTATCGTTTACATTGCCGACAATGGATTTTTGTTTTTAAGGACAAGATATATACGCCAGAGAGACAGATGTAAAATGAAGATAGATCAGGTCAATCATTGCCGAGGGAGAGAAGTTGGATTGAAAAGAATTTTTTAAAAGTATGAGCAGAGGAAGTGGGTGAATGTCAATGGAATTCAGTCCCATGCTCGTTGCCCGGAAAAATGGTATGCGCGTAATACATAAGTAGTGTAATATAATGGAATGGCTAAGAAACATATGTGACAGATCAGAATAAAACGAAAGAGCATGATAAGTTCGTTTCATAAGGTGCGAACGAACAGGAAGAATGTAATCATAAATAGTGGTCAACTCAGTGTCAAATAAAGAGGATAACTGATTAGTAGTTAGTTGAAAACTAAGCGGCAAGGTCAGTTAGGGTAAGGAGATTCTGGAAATATGATCATCGGATTGCAATTTGTTACATGAACGGGATGAGTATTCTATATGGGAAGATATTTATGCATCTAGATTGAGGCAGTATAATGGATACGAAAATCCGGGGTCATAGGTGGAAAAGAGTAAAGCAGTTCAGGATGAGTAGGTAAAGGAATGCAGTCGAGAGCTCCACCAATAATATAAGTTGTATGAGAAGATATTATGGAGTAATTGTAATCATTGAAAAATTTGACTATAGGATGGGTAGGACAATCTAAACAGATGTTAAAATCACTAAATAAATAGTAGAGATGTGGGTGAGGGAACTGGGTGAGAATAAATCAAAAAGTTTTACAAAGAAAGAGGTGGAAGGAGTACTATAACCGGGGCGGTATTTGATAGCGAGGTTTTGACACTGATCCATTATTGATAAATAATTATTGGAGCTGGATCAAAGGAAAGACGAAATTATTTTTGATATTTCGTCTTTCCTTTGATCCAGCTCCAATAATTATTTATCAAGTAAAGTTCTAATAGTCAATTGCAATGTTTTCATCTCTTTAATTCTACAATGTCTACTGTCTCATAAATGCCATTTTGTCTTGCAACACTATGTACTAATAATTGGTGAAGGATTACTGGAGCTGGATCAACAAGAAAGTGAAAAATTTTATTTGATAGAAGAGGGTTGCAAACACAAAATGGCATTTGTGATTTGTAAAATTTGTAATTTTAACAGAAAATTCAACACATTTTTTGTGACATTTTATGTAAGCAAAACAATTCAGATTAGCTTACTGAGTCTACTTATTTTATATTATTTATAGATTTAAAAAAATGTTTAATATAATTTAAATAATTTAATAATAAGTAATTAAATAATAAATAATTGTAAATAATAATTATTGAATAAAGTAAGTTGTCTATCCAGAATAATTATATAAACAGAATAACATTTTAAAATACTTATTTATGAATAATTATGCATGGACGATCATGCAAAATAAGTCCCTTGAATTATTTCGTATAAGCATAAGCGTCCAATATAAATTAGATTAGCTTAATGAGTCTACGTATTTTATATTATTTATAAATAAAAATAATGCTAAATAAAATTTAAATAATCGAATAAAAATAATTAAATAATTAATTAAACATATAACTTAAATACTTATAACTCAAGAGAATTACGCTAATGTAGATTAATATATAGTCGTTATAAACACGAAAGAATCTGAAAACATTTGTACACAATTAGAAGCTTCTAAAATGTACTTTGTATATGACTTTTATAAGATATCAATTATACGAAAGCGTTATAGTGCTGTGATATATAGTCGAAATTAAATTTCATAAATGCATTCAATTCAGTTGATCAGTTTCGAAAATCAGTATATTTTTTGCAAGCAGTATCCATCGCTTTTATGTAATCTTTAAAAAGTTGAAATTTAAAGTAAAAGTCAATTTTATAAGTTGAATAATAAATAACAGACTAAGCATACGAATAAGGATTAGAGGTCATAATAAGGAGCTGCTATGTTAGCAGGTTTCGACGCCTATTCCTCGACTAAGTCTAGCAGCAGAGCGAAATGAATGATCATGCTGTCCTTCATCAGATGAATAATAAATAATAATTAGTAATAAATTTAAATTAACATTTGTCAATTATTTGACAGAAATTCTTTCATATTAAATTCAAATAAATTTTTTATATAGTTATTACAATAACAAAGAAGCAGAAATTATCCTTTATTTGATTAAAAAATTCTATATTTCGATAGCTCCTGCTATCATCTTAGGATTATATCGACTTAGGTGCAGGTTTAAGTCCGGACTCATTACCAGAGTCTGCTAATTATTAATTATAAATAATTCTAATAATAGAATTATCAGCTTTTCCAACTTGAAGCCACAACCTTCTGACAACCGAGGTGTTGACATTCCCTTGTCTACGATAACAACTATAATAATTAATAATTATTATAATTATTATTATTTTATTAAAATCATAAATATTATTGCATTTATATAGGTTCCCGCAAATGGGCCTTAATTTACAATTTTAAAGAAAAAAACCTCACCATGCCAGTTTTAATATTCAAAAAGTCACTAAATTATTCTTCCTGAATTAAGCATAAATCCCTTTAAGGACGATTTAAAGCTGATCGAGCTCTACGGAGCTCGATCAGCTTTAAATCGATTGTGCTAGCGCCTAAAAACATTCAATCGAGCAATGACATGATCGTTGTATATGTATCCATTTTTGTTGAAGAGATCTTAGGAGAGCAACAAATGCGATCTGTAGCTCTGAACGACCGATTTGTGTGAGACGAGTAACTGTCTCGATCAACGAACGTACATCAGATTAAATATGCGCTTTTAAAAAGTCATCCTTTCCAATGGGAGACCCCAAGATAGACATGCCATCCATGTCAACAGAAATTTGAAAGTCATCAAATAAAGCCTGAAGCGTTTTAGCTATACATCCATTTCCGTATAGCCGACATTTCGCAGGATTAACGAAGAAACTATATGACGGTCCAATTTTTCGTAACAGTTCAAACACCATCTTCACTGTATCAAGATCACCGACCAGATTGCCGGAGTATGATTTCAACTCAATTGTCAATGACGTCGAGTTTCTATAGAAGTTCGACAGAACATTCGATAGTGCAGGGCATATTTGTGGCATGTTGGTCAGAGCAGTTTTCCTGTTGATTCGATTAAATGCATTATCTGCATCAATAGTCAAGACCACCGAATTTGGTTTACTCGATAACAAATCACGTAAGGCATGGACTACACATTCAGTACATGCGCGCTGACCAGCACTAAACTGTGTTTTACCGCATATCTGTTGTAGCTGTGGCCGTGCAACATCAAGTATGACTTTCGATATGATACGTATTGAGACATCACCTATTCCAATTGGACGCACACCTGGATTCTTACTTAATGCTATAAGGCGGCTTGTCGTAAAAGCTTTGATCGACTCATCAGAAACTTCGTTAGTCGCGATTCATTGAGCAAACAATGCTAACACATCGGCTAGTTGTTGTGACTCCGTATATGGAGCACTAGTTGTTGTGACTAGTGCTTCCTCATGTATGTCAGCTGGTTGTGGATGCTTATCAATAAGTATCTGTCTCACTGATTTACCACATGTTAAAGTATCCATGCCTATCGGCACGCCTTCTCCAGACTCTGTCTTGATTAATTTCATCGCTGCCGTTATCTTACCATTGAGAACAAGCTTCCGAAATAGTTTCGTGGTATCGTTGGTTATATTGTTGTGTGATTTGTCACGTAAAGGCGCTGGATATATCTAGCTTCGTTTAATAGAGATGAGATGTCTCCAGAGGACCAGCTAGCGAGACGTCTTGCTAATAAAGCCTTGAGCTTTCGCGTATTCGAATATCCACTACGTTGTAGAACTAATTGACAAAGTGATATTGCACGTATGAGTGAATCCGTGTTTGATGATGATCCCTCATATATTCGAGTAAGTTCAGCGATTTAGATTTTCGATTCACAACAACGTGTCAATCCAAACAGATTAGGTTTCCATAGAATTACCTCATCGTACATTTCATCCATTTAGACAGCCTTCTTGGTTGGAACGTGGCAGACCCTGTGAAAATCAGGAAATTATCGCCCTCTAGTGTAGGTACTTCTAGTCGATATGAGCAGTTCCTAGCAAGGCAGTCTATGCACGATTGTCCAGACCTTGCGCATTTACACCCCTTGCACCTCTATTTATAACTGATCGAGCTCCGTAGAGCTCGATCAGCTTTAAATCGTCCTTAAAGGGATTTATGCTTAATTCAGGAAGAATAATTTAGTGACTTTTTGAATATTAAAACTGGCATGGTGAGGTTTTTTTCTTTAAAATTGTAAATTAAGGCCCATTTGCGGGAACCTATATAAATGCAATAATATTTATGATTTTAATAAAATAATAATAATTATAATAATTATTAATTATTATAGTTGTTATCGTAGACAAGGGAATGTCAACACCTCGGTTGTCAGAAGGTTGTGGCTTCAAGTTGGAAAAGCTGATAATTCTATTATTGCGTATCCTAAATGAGTGTGACAGATCGGCTGTAGTCTATCGTGCAATTGTTTCCGTAGCTGTCGCTGAGCGTCACGTTCGGTCGTTAACAGATCTGGACTGATGTACACATGGTTAAAACGCGATGTGTATTTTAACGGGTGTGCATTAGCAATAACAGAGGCTACACATGCATCATCTAGAGATACTATAAGCCAGGGAGGTATATCAGTTCTTTTGGATACCAGATTTCGCAGACTCTGGTAATAAGTCCGGACTTAAACCTGCAACTAAGTCGATTTGATTAGACCCAAACCCACATCTTATTTCCATTTTAGCAACACTAAATAAATCATATTGTCTTCTCATATATAACGTAGAAGGTCTTAAATCTCCTCTCCATGATGGAATATCTGATTACTTCGAATCTTACGACTTTATTGTATTGTTAGTAACGTTTTACACTACCCATTTATCTCTGAACGGTTTCTACACATTCGAATGGTCCTTACTTCGCAAAAATAAGCCGGTTTCATGCGTGTTTCACTCACACTTAATTCCAGTTCAGCCTAAACCGAACCTATCTCGCTTCAGTCGACTTATTTAGCCTTCTTTAATATACCACTCTAAAATCAAGTACGCTATAAATATTAGTTTATTTGGTGACTTGGAAAATAGTTACACCATCATTTGCAATACACTGCTGGCTACTTGTACTATACGATCTAACTTTTCAACCTCTTTCATATTTCAATGTAAGCCAACGCAGATCAAAACCGCTTCTCGCATATCGCTCGCTAAGTGGGCAGTTCATTTTAAGAACCTTCTACACTTTAATTCAAACATGTATCTCCCCTTTCGACTAATCTAATGAGCCTTCTTACTTACGGTAATTTCGATCCACTCAATTCACCATTTACTACTGAAGAGCTAGAAATATCCATGTTTTGTATGACTTCTAACAAAGCCGCCGGGCCAAAGTACTTTATATATCAAAGTACTTTACAAAGGAAAGGTGATCTATCCTCCGCCGACTCTTATCGTGGCATCACCCTTCTCAACCTTGCATAAAAATTTTTCATACACATCCTCGCTAATCGATTAATGTCATTGCGCGAATCCTTACTTCCACCAGAGCAATTTGGCTTTCGTCGCGGCCGCTCTACCATCGACGCTATCAAGGTGGATCGCCATAAGGTAAAATTATACTTTGCTCAAAAATCTTCCATTTACACCATATTCATAGACTTTAAGAAAGCTTTCGACTCTATTAACCGTGAACTTCTGCTGAATAGAATCGATGCTCAAGCCGACGTCTTTGGTCGCTTCCTTCATATTCTCTGCTCAATTTTACGTCCGAACACACTCTGCGTCTTCGATGGCCTTCAATTCTCCGAGCCTAAAAACGCAAACCGCGGAGTCATTCAAGATGACTCATTGAGCCCACTGTTATTCTCCTTCTTTTTAGCGGATCTACCTTCATGTCTTCGTGTAAACTCCATAGATATCATATCAGTTCTTTATGCTGATGATCTTGCCATCATATCTCGTGATCTCATGGAATCGCAGCTTTCTCTCAACGCATCAGATGCATTCTGCAGAATAAATCACTTGGAGGTGAATATTGAGAAATCGAAAATTATAAAATTCCTTAAGGGAGGCCCGATTCGCCGGTCAGACAAGCTATTACATAATAATCACCCTCTAGAATTCTGTAAGAACTGCACCTACTTAGGTATTATGATTTCATCCAGATAGTCGTTCCAACTTTATCTTGACCGCAAAGCATCTAAAGTTGCAATTGCGACCTCTCATGCTTCCAACATTGGTTCACTCTCATTCGAAGGTGCTATTCGCTACTTCCGTATTATGCTTCTTCCTATAATTCAATATGGATTACCTGCATTCTGGGAAGATTTGTGTACGTCTAAGTTTGCCCAAATCGACAGGTGCCAATGGAGATTTGTTAAACGCGTTATAGGTGTCTCTCCTAAATCTTCTTCTACTGCTGTAGCAGCGATTTCAAAGCTCCAACCTTGTTCTGTGTTTCTTTGTAATCATCTCCATCTTCCTAGAACAGCTAAATTCTGCCATCATCTCGAAAACCTTGAAGCAAAATTATCTTTGCTTAACCCAGACATATACCTGACCCCTGCATTTATTCAAATCAATTGGCGAAATCCATGAACACAAAAATATCCTCTTACTTGGAGAGTTTCTCTTCATGGGTACCATGATAAATTTTGCTCCATACGTAGCCCCTTCATAACCGCACATCAACATGCATCTGTATGTATTGCCTTTAATCATGTAATTCTTTGCTGCACGTGTTTGACTGCCCTCATCTTTCAAAGATGAGCTTGACGAAGTTTGACAAACTACAGAGTCGGTAACCATGGCGAAGACATTTTGTACTTTTCTTTGTTTTAAAGTATATTCGGTGTTTGTATATATTTTAGCCCAATGTAGAGAGGCTAAGAGGTTAATAATTCATCTCTACATTATTGTTATAATATTATAACAATAATTATTATTATTTAATACTAATTATTATTTAATAATAATTATTATTAAACATTATTATTTATTATAATATAAAATCAGTACACTGAGTTTAATTAATAATTAATTGAAACTTATCACAGTCAAATGTTTGGTGTTATTGTTTATTTTTCTTTTGTTATAAATAAAATGCTTTTTCAAAAAAATAATTATAATATATTAGATTTTATATAATTTATATCAAGTAAAAAATTAAAGTTGAAATTTAAAATAAAAGTTATTAATTATGAATTGACTAATAAATAACAGATGGTGTATCAGAAGAAGAATTAGAGATCATCAGAATGAACTGCTATGTTACCAGGTTTCGGTTCCTGTTAGGAATTGCTATGTTTTGTTATAAAAGTCAATTTTTATGAATTAAATAAAAATTGATTTTTCTACTTTTTAATTATTACTTTACATAAATTTAAAACCTTATGATTAAAATTATTTATTTTTTATTGTTTATACAAAATAATAAAATGATATTTTTTAGTATTTACAAAATATCCAGACTCAGTTAAAGAATCTGTTAAAATAAAAATTGATTATGCATTTACAAATATCTTATGTGAATACGATGTAATGTGCATTTAACAATTAATAATGCATTATTTAAATATTAATTATAGTTTATTAGTTTTAGTGATGATTGCTTGTGCTGGATAAGACGTGTTCATTGGTAAATGATACATGCATCACTATTAATTTAAGTTAAGCGAATATTTATACTGTATACGTTAAAAATTGATTTTTCTACTTTTTAATTAATACTTTACATAAATTTAAAACCTTAAGATTATAGCAGTTCATCATCTGGATGAACTGCGATGCTATCAGGTTAATAAATAATATACGATGTATTTTTTACTTTTTATCTTTATTAAAAATAAGGATAAATAATAAATCAGATCAGAACCTGCGTATTTTATACTAAATATAAATAAAGATAAATAATAAATAATTATATAAGATTTTATATAAATTATATTTATATTATGTTAAAAAAATTGAAATTTAAAATAAAAGTAAAATAAAATCAAAATTTAATAATTAAATAACAAATTTTATATAATTTATATCAAGTTAAAATAAAAAATGAAATTTAAAATAATAAAATATCGAAAAAATTAAGCAATTATATTAATGCACTGATTGTTTCTCTACATAAGCAAATATTTGGGTACTTAACACAAATCTTCTAGCACTTGACTAAACATTGATTATTCAATGCAAATAATTTGCATATAATGCATATAATTCATTAACTATATGATTTCGTCTATAAATCAGTAAATATTAAACTATAAGATTTTCTTCACATTGAATTTAAATTACTCGTTTTTAAAACGTGTTATATTTAATAATTAATATCACTTTATGTATATTTAATACGATATGTATTAAATATCGTATTATTATGATATTAATATTAATATTACGATATTAATATCGATACGTGCTATATTTAATATTAACTTTAATATAACTTTCATATTTAACAAATCTGTTGTTGTAAAAACAATAATAAATAGTAATAATGAAAAATTTCGCGTTGGATTGATCTTTACATTGTAATGTTTTAGCAATTTATTATTACTAAATTACTAAATTTTTAATTTCTAGTTGATTCTTTCAATCACGGCATTTTGACAAATATTGTAAACTGTTTTGCCCCATGAAATCATTTAAAAAGTGTTGATGATTGCCAGTCAACTAGCCAGGTAAAACATCCATTGTTGTTTGTCGGTCAACTTGGTGGCAGCCGAACACCCTAAGATGCATTACATGACGTCTTAGGCGTGATCGCTATACATTCTATTGATCTTGCAGTTTGAAGATTGGTCCATATTATCTTCCAATTGGTCAATATTATAGAAAATATAAGCTTCAATCGTTCGAAGCTGCATATTCTCAGAGCATATCATTAGATTTGATAAATGTTTTTTTTTCATTTCTTTGAAAAAATATTGGGATTTACAATACAAAAAGCTTTACAATCTCAAAGCATTTTGAAGCGATCCAATTGAAAACTGATGCTCTCCAAAATAGAAAGATATGTATTAAATATCGTATTGTTATGATATTAATATTAATATTACGATATTAATATCGATACGTGCTATATTTAATATTTACTTTAATATAACTTTAATATTTAACAAATCTGTTGTTGTATGTTTTAAATAAAAACTTTATGTGATAATATGATTTATCCAATACGATATTGATCAAATTGTAAATAGAGATTTAATTCAAACGAATTAGTTTGAATTAGTTCGGTAATTTCAGGCAGTTTGACTATTTTTAATCTAATCGAATGAAATAAGAATCCTAGTTTGAAGCTGCAGCAATAAACATTTATTTTTTTAAAATCAAATTTATGTTTTGATTTTTAATTATAATTTATAATTAAATTTTTATCTAATCAAACAAATATTTAGTAATTTAGTTATCACTAAATTTTGTTAAATGCTAACTCTTGTTATCATTTTAGAATTTGATTATTTATTATTTTATAGAGTCACATATTATTTGAAGATAGCAAACGAGAATTTGGTTGAGCGCCTCCTAATCAACTTTAGGGAACAACCAAATTCTCGTTTCTTTTTATTTTTCTTTTGCCGTTTATTCCGTATGGAAGCGGGGTTGGCGTTTATTGAGAGCCGACCCCGCTTCCAAACGGAATTAACAGCAAAAGAAAAAGAATAAGAAACGAGAATTTGGTTGTTCCCTAAAGTGGATTAGGATGCGGTTAATAAGTTATTAAGTGGCGTATAAAATTGTTGGGCAAGGTATTCAAAACGACGACGATTTTCAGAAGTAAAATGAACAGGAAGTATGAATTTGAGCTAATTTCGTAAGCATTATCCAGTATGAACCATAAGTGTAGTTCATACTGGATAATGTCCCAGGTAACAAAGAGCTTAAAAAAGGGACAAGTTCATACTTGTCCCATGTAACAAACAGCTTAGAAATAGAGCTTAAAATTAATAATTAATGAATTCATAATTTATTAATAATAAATAACGTAGGATATATTAAATAATAAATTAGGTATTAAACATTAACTTATTTAATTCCTTTCTTTAATATTTTTTTCATTATATTTCTGATATAAACAAATGGATTACTTTTCCCGCCTATTTATATTCTGATTGAAGGAATCGGGAAGAATCAAACAGCAGAAGCTAACTCTATGCTGTTTCGGCTTTTGAGTATCATCAGTAGGGGGCTGCTGCACAACTGGATTGAAGTGCAGCACCCCTAGACATCTCAATAAGTCCTTCTAGTACACATCCATGTACTAAGAACTAACACTTGTGAGAGTATTCATCATGTACATTTACTAGGAAGGTGTATTAGGAACGTATATTAGGAACATGTACTAGGAACATACATCCATGCACTAGAAACATGTACTAGGAACTGTTAGATCCTAGTACAATTAGTCCTTCTAGTGCACATAATGTACTAGGAATTAACACTTGTGAAATTGTTAATTCATAGTGTTAGTTTCTATTTAAAAGATTAGCATAATAATAGATTTGTGGATAGACAAATAATTTCAAAAGTTTTATTTTGCCAAATTAAGTATTAATATAATTACTAAATAATTAATATTAATTATGCATTAATAATTGCTTAATATTAATGAATAATTATATTAAATGATTTTACGTATTTTGCATTATATTGCAAAATTTAGCACATATTGTTATTTGTTCATCTTACATTAAATTACTTATTAAATTTACTTATTAGTAATATGTAAATAACCGATTTATTTTAAATATCGTGATACTTTTAAATATTTATGTAAATTGATTATAAAGGGTTTAGTATGGAGACATCTTATGCGTTTGATTGGCTTTGACCCTAAAACTGAGATGTTTACAAAATCTCCAATCACTATAAGGTTATAAACAAATGTTTACTGTTAAAATTTAATGTTTTATCTCTTGTTTAGACAATCTTCTGTCTACACTGCTTTCATGTCCAATCTTGCAGATGTAATTGATTGCAAAGTATTTTGTATGTTCTTTTTATATGTGTAGGTGCTTGATCATAACTTCTTACTTGGAAATATAATCTTAAAGTTTTCTCTACAACTGATGCTTTATTCCGTGGCACCGAGCTCATTTGTAACCACTACACTAAAAGGTAAATATTCGTTGTCTGGCGTATCAGAAGATTTAAGAGAATCATGGACGAGAGCATTGCTGGTGATTATTTATAAGGTATATTTAACTTTAGTTTGTAAATGCAATCAGATCAGCTAAATGAATAATATAAAATATACTATAAAATATAACTGAATAAATAAATTACTATAAAATTTAAGTTAGAAATAAAGTAAATTAAAAATCAAGATAAATAATTATAAATAATAAATAACTATATAAGATTTTACACCATAAATATTTATATCAAGATAAAATTTAAAATTAAAATTTAAAATAAAAGTATTTTTATGAATTGACTAATGAATAAGAAACATTGTATTACCATAATGATTATAGGTCATCAAAAGGAACTGCTATGATATCAAGTTTCGGCCCTTATTCTTCGACCAAAGATAGCAGTGGGGTCAAATACATGTCATGACCCATTTCCGCTGATTAAATTTGATTATATAGTATCTTATTCTAATGCAAAGTATATTATTTATTATCCATCAGTAATAATGATATTATTAATGACATCAGTAATATTCGTGTTAAAAAAGTTGATTTTTAACTTAAGTTGTTTTTTAACTTAAATCAAGTTAAAAAAAATAAAATAAACGTCATTTTTATGAATTGACTAATAAATTACAGACGTTGTATCAGAATAACAATTAGATGTCATCAGGAGAATCTGCTAGTCTAACAGGTTTCGGCCCCTAACTCCTCTACCCAACATAGCAGCGGGGCCAAATACATGCTAATGATGTATTTCCTCTGAAATAACTATCTAGTATCTTATTCTAATACGAAGTATATTATTCACTATCCATCCATAAAAATTTGTCACATAAGAGTTTAAATTTATTCTTTTTATTATTGTGCTGATTTATATATTTTACTATTTTTGCTTGATGATATTTTTATAGTAACCTAGTTTAAAATATGTATCTATTAAATTATTTAAATGATTTTGAAGAAAGCCAATATCATTACATATTGTTGCAATTCTTAAAATTTCATTATTTAATGTATTATATTTTATATTATATGGTATGCATGAATGCTCATGCAAAAATATGTTTCTTGTAAATTTAAATATGTCATCTTTACGATATAAATTAAAAGTAGTTTTAATTGATGTTAATTTAATGTTCATATTTAGATATACACCTTCTTTATCATTAATATTGGTTTTGTTAAGAATAAGGCTTTCTGGATAAATGTGCTCACTAATTGAATAACAATTATTAGAATTAAATACACATATATCATCAATGTATCGAAGCACATATTTCATATATTTATATTGTTTAGATTTAGTTTTTACACAGTTATGAACAAATTCATATTCTATAAAGCTTAAAAACAAGTCAGCTATAATTTGGGCTACTATTACCACCCATTGGAACACATTTTATTTGTCTAAATATAGATGTCCCTACTTTTAAATAATTTTGATTTATCAAAATATTTAAGGATTCTATTAATTCAATTTTATCCATATATTTATATTTATTTGATGGTTTAATTTTTGTTAGATAGGCGTTATAATTATTATAACATATATATGTATATCTTTTTCCGAATATAAGGTTAATTAATTTTACTAACGCTTCTTTAATATCTACTAAATCTAGATTTGTATAAAGCGTACTAAAATCGTATGTATTTATATTTTGAAAATTTATTCCTTTTGTCTGTTTTAAAAATTCTTTTGTAGAATTAATACTGAAATAGTGTTTTATACCAGTATTAATTTCGATTACCTTGCAATATTTTTTTAAATGTGCTTTAATTACTTTAAGTATTTTATTCATATAGACAGAAAGTGGTTTTAATGTACATTTAAACGCACTACATATGAACCTAGGTTTTATTGGATTTTTATGTAATAACGAATAGTGGTCATCAGGAGGGCCTGCTATGTTATCAGGCTTTAGTCCCAATCTCCTCTACCCAACATAGCAGCGGGGCCAAATACATGCTAATGACGTATTTTCTCTGAGGAAATTTGATTATCTGGTATCTATTCCATGTATAAAAATTTTCCGCTAATGATTTTTTTTTTCAATATTATTGTGTTGATTTATATATTTCACTATTTTCTGCTTGATGATATTTTTATAGTAACCTAGTTTAAAATATGTATCTATTAAATTATTTAAATGATTTTGAAGAAAGCCAATATCATTACATATTGTTGCAATTCTTAAAATTTCATTATTTAATGTATTATATTTTATATTATATAGTATGCATGAATGCTCATGCAAAAATATGTTTCTTGTAAATTTAAATATGTCATCTTTACGATATAAATTAAAAGTAGTTTTAATTGATGTTAATTTAATGTTCATATCTAGATATACACCTTCTTTATCATTAATATTGGTTTTGTTAAGAATGAGGCTTTCTGGATAAATGTGCTCACTAATTGAATAAAAATTGTTAGAGTTAATATTCTATAAAGCTTAAAAACAAGTCAGCTATTATTGGGCTACTATTACCACCCATTGGAACACCTTTTACTTGTTTAAATAATTCCCTACTTTTAAATAATTTTGATTTATCAAAATATTTAAGGATTCTATTAATTCAATTTTATCCATATATTTATATTTATTTGATGGTTATATTTATATAAGCGTTATAGTTATTACAATATAAATGTGTATATATTTTTCCGAATATAAGATTAATTATTGTCTTAAGTGATATCTCCTTAAGAAGATATATTATAATATTTTCTTATAATATATATATTATATATATTATATATTATAATATATATAATATATTGTTATATTAATATAATTAAGTGTTATAATATAACTATAATTTTTATTGGTCAAAATATTTAATAAAAGCTTGTAACATTCTAATAACATTAATATTAAATTATTAATAACATTAATATTAACATTCTTGTAACATTAATATTAAATATTAAAGTATTTAATGATACTGATGGTATAGTGATGGTATTATTAATACCATCACCGACATTTCGTTGTGAGAAAAATAAATTTGTGTTTGATTATCATGCTCCAATATAAATAAATATAAATTAATTAAGATTTTACCATTTGAAAAACTGAAATTTAATAGCGAAACTTATAAATGACAAATTACTTAATTAAGTATTAACTTGTCTTAATAATTGTAGCGGAGAAATACATTAGTGTCAAACTTAGTTTCATGTTAGTGAAATAAAATTATAGACACGAGTATTTATTTTAATTTTTACAATTTACAAGCTTTCAAATGTATGATCTTTTCAAGCATATACTGGACTGTTCGAATTTCAAAAAATTTGATATGGTATTGTAGAAGGCAGCACCTTATCACTACATATGGCAAGGCGGTGTCCTGTGCTATAATATGCAAAGATTTTAAGATCAAGCATATACTTGAAAAGGATATGTTCCTTTTCAAGTATATATTCCTTTTCAAGCATATATTCTTTTTCAAGCATATACTTGAAAAGGACAACATCGAAAGCTTGCAAATTGAAAAAATAAAATAAATTCGTGGCTATAATTTTTTTTCCACTAAAATGAAACATAACTGAATATCACATTTTTATAATAAAAACACTATTGTTATATATAAGAAATATTAATCACACTAATAAAGATAATAAGAATATTATAATAAAAATATAATCACACTATCATATGACTTTTAATTTTCAAATAATTTTAATTTTTAATAATAATTAACTAATTATTATATGAGTTTGGAAATATAACAGTTGTTTGATAAGTTATTTATTAATGCCCACTGCAGCCTCTCGGCTTAGCCCTGATAGCAAAAGTTACAGGAATTACATAAATTGAAAGCAAAATATTTAAAATATTAATCAAGACTGGGGGTGAGATTTTACTTTTAGGATCGTTGACGTTGACTTGAAGGCGTTTTTATAGCATCAGGCTGCGTGTAAATGATAATTAATTATTGTTGAATCTACAGGTATTGAATCGATTTTGCTAAGAGGAATTGATGAAAGAATTGGACAAGAGAATACATTAGAGATTGGTTGACATTGTAGATTACAAAATTTGCAGCGACAACATATTGAACGATCATGACATGGAATGTGGATAGTACACAGCTTGTCATGATAACCGTGAAGGTAGGCGCAAACGATGATAGGTCTTTTGGTGGCTTGAGGTCGTTGCCGAAGAGGTTGTAGTAGAGTGGCCTCTGTGGTTTTTTCGGGATCGACGGAATCGATCTTTTCTGTGAACTCATGGAAGTGCTTTTGGAATGCCGGTGATTTTGATAAGCAAATACGTTGTTGATAGTCTATTGATAGAGGTCGGATCGACGTTAGAACATAAAATGGAGTAGAGTGAATTTTTGGTGACACGCCGAGTACTTTATTGACGAAGCGCCATTTCCAGGAGTCAGGTTGTTTGAAATTGTTAATCGAAAAGTCAGACCTGATGATTTGAAGCGCATAATTAATCATGGGTTCTAGCATCACTTAAAAGAAATGGAGTGCACCTTGCAATGATAAACTAGGCAGTTTCCTAAAAGCGAAAGTTGATGAGATGATCTTACAAGCTTTTTGTTCCAGATGCAAACGACATGACCAAGCAGAGGTTAGATGAACACCAAGATATTTAAAGGAGTTTACGAATTTTATGGGCTGATTGTTTAATGATAACTTGTCAGTTTGGGCTAGGTGACCGCCACGACGAAATTTTTTGTCTTTTGTTTTTAATGTGTTGACAGTAAGGTCATTTTGCAAACAGTATACATGAAGTTGGTCAAGTAGGGTCTGTAAAATTGTAGCGGATTCGCATATTATCAGAAGATCATCGGCGAAAAGAAGGATTTTGGACTTAATAGACGTATCTTTTAAAAATATGGACAGGTCTCTGATAAAAGGGAAAAGAGGAGAGAGCTAAGTGAGTCGCCTTGTAATACTCTTTTATGTTGAATCACGACGAAATTTTATGGCTTTTGGAGAGGGCTTATAGGGTCGCCTTGTAATATTATGTATAATATTATTATGTAATATTACGATATTATTAATATCTCCTTTATTACAACAACATCTTACACAATTCTAATAAACCTGAAATGTTTGAAAAAGAAATAGTTAACCTCTTCGTTTAATGTCCATAATCGATAGCGTTAGACTTCCTCCTCTTCGTTATCACTACTTTCAGATAGCGCCTGATCATCTAGAATATCTGAATCAACCGATCCACTGACAACTAGCCGGCCTTTTTCCGGTATCATCTGTTTGTTTATAGTGGGCGTGATTATTTGATCCGTTTCACAAAAGTCAGTTGATAATTCTGTTTCATAATTAAAACTTCCGTCCGATTCATGATTATCACTATTTGCGTTCGATAAACTGTCAGTTAATTCAGAATCAGATAAGGTATGTACGTCATGTGTCATATAACCGACGGTCTATTACTAATTTCGGTTTCTGGCTGTGAGTTTATAGGTAAAGATTCAGGATCATCAGCGTCGTTATTATTTGATGAATTGTCACATTGTTGCAGAAAGGTGTCAAAATGTGGCTTAATTTTGCTTGAAAGACTTTGGGGCTTTACTGTGATTGCAGAGCTCAATACTTTTAGTGTGAATTTTCCGTTTTCTTCTATAAGTGCACAATCTCTGTAGGAACACAATTTATGAGTTCCTGTAAAAACTGACGTATCGACACTGGATCCTGGTATATTAGCTAGCGTGACAATTACTTCATTTGTATTGTTAAATTCAATGTATCCAGGAGCGGACTGATCAATTGACGATGGAAGAGAGTCAACTGCCAGATCGAGTGCCTGGAAGGGGTTCATTCTTCGTGTGGGATTCTCCATTATGAGGTTAGCGATCTCGTAATACGGTCGGTTTAACATATCAATGCTAGATAATATAGCTTTTGAATTTCCTCTCATGAGTGCTATTGATATTCGTTGAAAGAGCCGTGCAGATGCGATGCTGTATGGTATAGATGATCGAATTGCTAAGTATCGGGCGATTCGTCTGATGATTTTCTCCCCTTCCATATTCCAGCCGCCGTAACACTCCAAGACTGCAGGTATGAAGTTATATCCCGCCTCAATCATTTTAGCACGGTACTTTCTATCTTTGACCGATGATGCGTACTGCGCAGCTGCGTAACCAGGCACATAAGCTGACTGGCGAAGAAAAGATTTCTGTAGTGGATGTGTTACCGCGAAGTCTATAGCATCTGAAGGATCCCCGTAGATCAGAATATCGGCTGGCCGTTCTTGAAGATTTTGGACAAGGTTGCGAACCTCGCAACCCACATGCATTCCTGCTGATTGTGCCGCCTGGAGAACGACGTCACGAATTCCATTATGACGCATTCCTGGAAAACCACCGTAGTTGCAAGTTAGTGCATGGAAGCCCTCAGTATCTGCGTTTCGAAAACATCGACTACAACGGTAGTCACTTGGAGCAATTTGCAGGCCTAACCACATTCTTATAAGAATTGTAAATTCTTGGTCGGTAAGAGCTAGGCCGAGACTTCGATTTGGGGCGCATTGTAACCATGCGTTCGCATGTGGCTGTGATACCGCTATTAGTCTGGCCCTTGTCCGATCATCTCCAGTGTCTAATAGATTTTTACGCTTCTCTGAGTCAATTTTGAACGATATTTGATGTTGTCTTGTGGATGAAGCCTGTTGTTCCACTTCTGCTCCGTGTAGCGCAAGTATTTCATTCGCGTTTACAAAGCCCGGAAATGTATTTGGATCCTGGTTCACAAACGCGGCCACTGTGCTGACGCTTGCTGCAAAGGCTGCCGCTCTGTGTTTGTTTGTACTCCTAAGGCCCAGACCGCCCATTTTTAGTGGGAGCTCAACTTGAGATCGTGTTCGCGCTGACAGTTGTATTGAAGCGATGATTTCCATCGCCCGTATCACAGCATTATCAAACTGCTTACAGAAAAGTTCGGTGCTTGCTGGATCTACATTCCTCATTAGGAATGCTATTCGTTGAGCGGAAGCACAGTGGCGCAATAGCAGGTAAGCCACATGAGCGTCCGGAAGTGACGCGACAAGCTCTGTGTCATTTACTAGGTTTGGTAAGCAACTATTTATGAGATATGCTTCTGCAAACTCTTGCGAACCAATTGGGCATCCCAAAAGAGTAAAATTGCCGTCGGACTTGGTATGTGGAGAGTGAGTCCATTTTGTCTGCGTTGAGATAGTTGCTTCTGTGTGGCCTATTAATTCGGTTTTTTGCCAATTCCTTGATAGTCCGATTTTTTCCAGCTCATTTGCTATCATGTTTAATGTGATAGCAACTGCCTTGGGTTCACCTCCAATTATTCCATCGTCTAAATACCACTTGTTAAAACCGATACCTGTAACCGAGTCGACTTTCCGAATAATCGGTTGGATTGCCAGTGCGAAAAGGAATGGGCCCAGAGGGTCCCCTTGTTGTACTCCTGCTGACGATGTAAGGCTTTTTGCTGCTCCAAATCGTAATTTTGATGGTTGCGAGTAGCACCATTTGATCCACGGTCCGATATAAGGTGCTTCAATGTCTCCTTTATGTTGAATATGGATGCAGATATAGATACGCTGTCAAATATGCGTATTTCATTAGGTGACAGAAGCCTTTGTATTGTGTCGAGGAATGTTCCATTTATGTTGTACTAGACTTTGAGTTTTTCTAGAAGCAAATGTCGATTGACGTTCTCAAAGGCTTTCGTAAAGTTTACGAATACGCCGTTGGGGGTGGCGATGGGTTGAAATAATCGCGAATATTGTGTCACGAGCTTCAGATAGTAGTGATAAAGTTGAGCCACCACGACGAAATCCATATTGTTCAGGTGGGAGTAGCTTATCTGAAAAGTTGTAAAGACGACGTGTGATCATGGATGCAAAGAATTTATAACCATGATTGAGGATAGCGATACCGCGATAAGCGTTTGGATCCGATGAATCACCTACGTTTTCATAAAGTAACTTGATGATTTATTGATTCCACTACGGTGGGAAAGCACATCCGAATAATATTTTGTTTAAACGTTCACTCCAATAGTGACCTAACATTTCAAATGTAGCCTTGATCTTTTCAATTGCGAGAACGTATGTACCAGTATTATGTTATTATGTTATTGCGTCTGGTATTGTGTTATTCTCATCTGTATGCCGTACTTCCCGTTAATGTTTTAAACTTACCCGCAGATATTTGCAAACCAGATTGACTCGACGTGAATATGTCATCCGTACAAATCATCAGTCTAAGATTTGTAATATCCTAAAACGACATACTCAATCACTACCAGCACTCCTAGACTATCACCTATTGTTGACTTTGCCAAACCTGTAGTATATAATTGGTCATCATATTCTCTGAGCGAATCAGAAACAGCAGCATTGTCACTCGGCCCTAATTTTGTTTTACCTATAAAATATGATGTTGTTGACATCCATGCCGGAGTGGAGAAGATACTTCAGGATCTATCTCATGTTGATTTTTCCGCATCTAATAATGTTTCCCAGAAGATCATCCAGTGTTACGCTAATTACCTGAATATGTCAACTCGTTAAGTCTATAATATCGACAGATCTGTGATAAATTCTTTAAAAGAACTACGCAACAACGATAATTATCAAGCAGTATACATGAAGTTGGTCAAGTAAGGTCTGTAAAATTGTAGCGGATTCACAGATTATCAGAATTCTATGGGCTGATTGTTTAATGATAACTTGTCAGTTCGGACTAGGCGACAAAGGGCTAAGTGCGTAGCCTTGAAATACTCCTCTTTGTTGAAGAATGGGTGCAGATATAGATACGCTGTCTAATATTCGTATTTCATTGGGTGACAGAAGCCGACGTATTGTGTCGAGAAATTTTCCATTTATGTTGTACTAGACTTTGAGTTTTTCTAGAAGCAAATGTCGATTGACGTTGTCAAAGGCTTTGGTAAAGTCTATGAATACGGCGTAGGCGTTACGATGGGTTGAAATCATGGTGAATATTATAGAATATTATAGAATAGAACCAAACAAATGAGAATTTATTTGATAAAAAGATTCAGTTCAATATTTCAATAGCTGCTGTTATTATCTTGAAGAACTTTAGTTTTGTTACTAAAGTTAAAAATAGTCTTAAATAGCGACAGTTAAAATAATTATCTTTTAATTAAAAACTATGACAATTACACTGAGAACCAAACAAAACAATACAAACAAAACAATTAATTAAAGAAATTAATGAAAAATTGACATGCTGATAAAACAACAACTTACATTTGTGTAGGTTATCACTGATGCGAAGTTTATAACATTCCGTTGCGGGCATTCGGAAATAATTACATCGTATGAACCACATTGTGTTGTACTACGATTGCTTCCCTTCACGTAATTCTAAAAATATCTGAATTTACAATGCAACTGGCTGGCTAATTAGTCAAGTGTATTAGTCTTTCATATTACTAATATATCAAAATAATTAAATGAAATGCTACAAACATTTTTGTTTAGATGTTAATTTGATATCGTTAATACAACCGTCAAGTACATAAAAGCTAAAAATTATACATATTAATTGAAAATTATTCCTATGAAAACACAGGAATATTTAATGCAACTTTGCTGGATCAAAGGAAAGACGTAATTATTTTTGATATCTCGCTAACTTCTGTTAGCATCTTCAGAAAAATGCTGAAGTTAATTACTGAAGGTAATTTTCTGAAGATGCTAACGGTAGTTAGCGAAATATCAAAAAAAAATTCTTTCCGTTGATCCATCTCCAATAATTATTTATCAATAATGGATCAGTATCAACTATTTAAAAACACAATTACTGTATTTATAGGCAATAAATACAGATAATGTATATTTAGATAATATATGTATGTAAGATATTATTACACCAGCAAATTCAAAGACTATTTAAAACGTCTCGGGTTTCCAAGCGTTTTAAATTCAAAAATTATACAAAACAATTGAGTACAGAAAAGTTAAAAAATATACATCACTATTAGATAAGATTCAATATATTTAATAAATTTGCCTTTTATTATCTTAATAATTATATAATGACTGTAGACAATAAAATAATAAAATGGCTTTGCATTATGTTAATAACTTATTAACAATAAGTTATTAATAACTAATTAATAACTTATTTTAGATAATAAAATTAAAACTCGATTAGCCATTTTGAAATATATCCATTTTGGTTTTAATTGTAATTATTTATAGAATGGAACCAACGAAACGAGAATATAAATTAAAAATTATACATCACTATTAGATAAGATTCAATATATTTAATAAATTTGCCTTTTATTATCTTAATAATTATATAATGACTGTAGACAATAAAATAATAAAATGGCTTTACATTGTATTAATAACTTATTAACATAATCATATAATGATTTAACAATATCAAAATTTGATTAGTCATTTTGAAATATATCCATTTTGTTCATTTTAATTGTAATTATTTATAGAATGTAGCCAAAGAAATGAGAATTATTCGATAAAAAATCAGTACATTCTTTTTATATTTATATGTAATTAATATTTATAGAATGTAACCAACGAAAGGTTCAGTTATAAAAAGGTTATAAAAAGGTTTAGTTCAATATTTTAATAGCTGCTGCTATCATCAGGAACTTTTTTGATGATATCAGCAAATATTTTAATATTGAACTGAACCGTTTTATTGAATAAATTCTCCTTTCTTTGGTTCCATTCCATTTAGATTTGTTTCGTCGAAAAATATTTATAAGTAAATAAATTATCTTCACCTTTAGAAAATGACGCAAGTACTATTATATCTAAGACGAATACTAAAATTTTAAAAATGATCTTTTAAATTTTTCTGATAAATGCTTTCAAAATAAAAGCAATGTTTCGTAAAAGCCTAACAGTGAATATATGTATCATAAATATGAAAATCAAATTAAATTCCGAATTCCATAACAAATTACATTTTTTAGTGTTTTCTAGTAAGAATTCTCGATTATGTTATTGTATTATTAGCAAGAACGTTTATATCTTGTAGAAGTGGAAAACCGAATTTATCGTGATCAGCGGATATGATATTTTTAATCGAAACGTTCTTCATTTTTCAATTATAACATCAATATTCAATATTAAAATAAATTTCGAGATTCAAAAATCATTTGTAAATTCCTACTTTATCGAGAATACTTCAAGAATTTTTATAATTTAAAATGAACACACTTTCGTGAACGGTAGATTAAAAAAAAAGATCATTATTTAATTAAGAGTATACACACTTTGATTTACCTTAAATATAGTTAATCAAATTTTACTTTGTACTCTGGTATATATTGGTTCTATTTATATCTCAAGTACAAGCAAACAACTTCTGAACAAATCGAGGTCATGCAGAACGTGATCAAAGTAGCAATCAATACAATTGCTCAATACCGACATACATGTGGTGACTTAAACTCATTTGTTTTAAAGCAACTGAACATTACCATAAGAAAAGGTAGCACTTTTTATCAATTCTATGGCTTTACATAACATTTTGCTGAATTTGCTGCATATTGCTATTATATTTGTCCAAGCCCTCGTTCATTACAATTTATTAGTTTAAAAGATGCAAGCTATTTATTAAACAGTTTATCACTGTTATAGTGTGTAAACTAATATTTAATTATATATTCGTTGCTACTGGTATATAAAAATAACTTTTTAAATTCTAAAATTATTATTTATATTTTGTTTTATGAAATATTTTTTAGTTTTAGTAAAATTGATTTTTTTTTAATTATTTGACATAAATAATTATTTTAATAATAAAGAAGAATTAATATAAATAATGCTTTAATTTGAGTTAGTTAAATTATATAAAGTTATATTATTATATAAATTTTATAAATATATTTGTTTATAATATATAACATTAATATTGAAAATATCTTTATTATTAATTTACAAACTTGAGCAACTATCTTAGCTTTTATTGGCTGTAGGGAGACACTCTGACAGTAATATTTACAAGCATAATCAATGAGTATAAAGCTGGTAAGATACACACTTCGTAGTACTTATTTATTCAAGTTTTCGTGAGATTAACAACAAACAGGCTTCTATAAAGAAAACTGTTTCAGACTTTGTTAGAATAAACTTTGTATTTGAAAAATTTATTATGATGTCTGCTGCATTGTATGATTGGAATCTCGATGTCTGATGTTACAGATATCGGCTATATTTCGAATAAATTGAAGATTCTCAGTTTTCTTAATGAGGATAGTAATCATTCTAGTAGAAGGGCTTGTGTTTAAAAATTTAAAACGTGGAAAGAGTACCATTTGGCAACACAATAAAAAGCGCAAAAATTTCTTGTGATATTTCGATCTTGACATAGATCATCATCAGACATCTGTAAAATAAAAAATACAAATTACATTAAATTGTAACTTATCTAATTTAGTAGTATTTAAAAATTAAAAAATCTTTAATGTCTTTACGAATCATTCATCTTTGCCATTGATTGTAGTATTAATGTCTTTGATGAATATCGCTTCTAGAATTCGTAAATTCACAACATTACGTTCTTTCATTAAATACTTTGTACTATCAATTATTTCCTTTTTAGATACCTTAATGTTATGTTCATCTTCCATATGCTTCTTAATCGCACCGCTATATAAATGTTGCGTCATTCGTAAACACAACCGTTGTGTCGTGTAACCAATATAAATGTTGTTAGAACTGACCTTACATTCAGCTTTTGGACATGTGAATTGGTATACAGTGTTGTGTAAGGGTCTTTGAATCGTACAAATTTTCAATATTATGTGGCTAAGTTTCAGGCTCATGAAACGTAGGTATTGGATTTGTAGCTGATGAGGTAGCTATATTCCATCTATAATGAAATGTAGCTTACTGCTGTTGGCTTATAGCTAAGATCAAAGTAGCGTGTAGAATAAAATAGTCATCAAAATTTCAATTATAACAATGACTGCACAGGTATCTCAACTTAAAATAACGTAATTTATTTTCTTGCAAACGGGATGCAGATGTGTATTGGCCACAATAATACACTATTAATTCATCAGTATTTGTATGCGGCTGTCGCGCACTACGGTTCGTAGTTTTTAGAAAATTCCTAATCATTTTATCAACAAATCAAAATAGATAGTTATTATTAACAAGAATTTGTCTAATTCAATCTAATTTCCTATGCAATTCATTCCAGTTCGTGCAAAAACGATATGCGATGTGCAGTAGCGATTTGATAACACTCTTTTTGTATTTGAGTGGGCATATACTAGAGAAATTCAGACACTGACCAGCTTATCATTACCAGCTTATCAAGCGTAAACTTAATTTGACTTCAAATCAAATATGCCCAGATAACGATTTGCTACCAATATTCACGAATTTTAAGCTTCACAAAACAAGAATAAAGAATGATAAATTTGTAAAACAATTTAAACACGATTTGGTTAAATCGGAAATAAATAATTGCAAAGAAGACATCCATATCATACAATTGAAATTTGGATGTTCATTATATCAACTAATGAAGATGTGCAGGCTTTTATCCTTCTATGCGATGTGGATGCTGATAAAATGCAAAGGCGATGAACACACTTCCCGTATAATAATGAAATTTGATAATAAATTAAAATCATATGGTGGTCAGATATGTCGAAGACAAAATATTGATAATGTACTCAACCTGTCAAATATCATGATATCTCCTGAAATTACCGGTATTTTACAACTTGGATTGAATACACAATTAAAAACTATTTTTTTTGCAGAAACAAAAGCTCGCTGTTGAGAGGTTATATCAATCTCTAACAGAATTTGCTAAAAAGAAATAAGTGTCAATATTAAATAATGAGTCCTTACGATGTGAACTTAAAAATTTTGGACCAAAAGAGATAAAAGACTACAACAGTGATGTTATAACAAGGCAGCAATATAAACAACTCAAAATGCTAAAAATTATTGAAAATGTAGTTATTCTAAAAGCCGACAAAAACAAAACGATCGTCATTATGAATTAGAAATATTACATGAACCAACTTAACAAAATATTATCGGATCAGTCAAAGTTTGTAAAAATTACAGAAAACGTTGATAATAATATCAATAGTACGACTCGTGTGGGATACGATCGAAAGCCTTCTCGAGATCAAGAAATGCAAAGTGAATGGCTTTTTGTTTTTCACGGTGTTTCTCAAGAAGAAGGCGTATTGCATGAATAGCGTCAATAGTACCGCAACGTTTGACGAAACCGCATTGGTTTATAGCCAAATCCATGATGCTTCGAATCCTTGCATTGATTATGTGTTTGAATATATTCATGGTGTGCGAGAGGAGACGGATTGGACGGTAGTTTGCGCAGTCAGCTGGGTTTCCCTTTTGTTTCCAAATGGGTATTGTTATGCTGCAACTCCAATCAGTTAGTGATTGTCTTTCCATGACTATCTGATTAAATAATTACGCTAGCAAACCCGCGGGATTTCAACTTTTGGACTTCCAAAGTTCGGCAGCCAGGTCGTCAGATCCTGCCGCTTTTTCACACTTCATTTGTTGCAGCGCGTTCTCGACTTCAATGGCTGTTATTGGCGGAACAGGTTCTTCGACAGGTGGTACATATGGAATCGGTGGATGTTCGAACTCTTCGTTTGAAATTTTCATGAAATAATCACGCCATCTAATCAGAACTTTGTGCTTTTCGTTACATTATATTTACAGCACAATATTAAACTTATATTTTAATTCCTTATCAGTATTTCCAGATGACATCTAATGCTTATTCTGATACATCAAAATCATTTAAATAATTAAATAGATACATATTTTAAACTAGGTTACTATAAAAATATCATCAAACAGAAAATAGCAAAATTAATCATCACAATATTCTTAAAAATAAATATGGTATTTCACGAGGAAACACCAATTGAAATGAAAACACAATTTCAATCAATGATATCGATTAAAATCGAATTGGGTGATGATTAATCCGTCCGGGGACTCGCTCTTCAAGTAATGATTCGGGACATATTCCTTGGATTAGGATATAGTTCAAGGTTTTCTTTAATGATCTTTTCCTCTATCTTGTCTTTTAGAGAAAATATCTTCGACTTTGATTCTGGATTTGACAAAATATGCATTGCTGATCCGATTTTACCTAAGTGCATTAATTTACAGAATCTTCTAATCCAATTAAATGTATTAAATTTAAACTAGGTTACTATAAAAAGAACATCAAGAATAAAATTGTAAAATATATAAATCAACATAATAATATTAATAATAAATTTAAACTCTTAAGTGGCAAATTTTTATGGATGGATAATAAATAATATACTTTGTATTAGAATAAGATACTAGATAGTTTTATCAGAGGAAATACATCATTAGCATGTATTTGGCCCCCACTACTATGTTGGGTAGAGGAACAGGGGCCGAAACCTGTTAACATAGCAGTTTCTCCTGTTGACCTCTAATCCTTATTCTGATACATATTTTGTTATCTATTAGTCAATTCATAAAAATTAATTTTTATTTTTAATTTCAGTTTATAATTCATCGTGATATAAATTATATAAAATCTTATAACAATAAGCGAACACATTTATCCAAGTAGCCTCATTCTTAACAAAACCAATATTAATGATAAAGAAGGTGTATATCTAGATATGAACATTAAATTAACATTAACTAAAACTACTATTAATTTATATCGTAAAGATGACATATTTAAATTTACAAGAAACATATTTTTGCATGAGCATGCATATCATATAATATAAAATATAATACATTAAATAATGAAATTTTAAAAATTGCAACAATATGTAATGATATTGGCTTTCTTCAAAATCATTTAAATAATTTAATAGATACATATTTTAAACTAGGTTACTATAAAAATAACATCAAACAGAAAATAGTAAAATTAATCATCACAATATTCTTAAAAATAAATATGGTATTTCACGAGGAAACACCAATCTAATCAGAACTTTATGATTTTCATACAGCAAAACACGGTTATCGTCGTTGATTCCGTAAAAGTTTTCAGCGTCTTATTTCCTCTTATGTCTTTTCATTGCAATTCTATATATTTCGCGTTCACCTTCACGAGTGTCGAGTTTCTTTTAGAACTCTTCAAACTTCTTAGCCCTTGTTATCGCTACTGCCTTCTTTGCCTCTTATTTGGCCTCATTATATTTAATTCAATTTCCTGAGGTTTTGTTTGCAAGAAAATCATGGTAACGATGCTTATTCGATTGGACTTTTGTTTTGACATCTTTAGTCCACATCCACGCTGTCCTGTCTATTCGTCGTCTGCGGGGCTTTGTAGTGCCGAGAATCTCTCGAGCTGTTTGCGCTATTAACGCTTTTACTCCTTGTCAAGTCTCCTTTACCGTTGTTATGTGTAAGTTGTATGCGGGAGATAACGTTCGACTCTTTATCCTTCAATTTCTACCACTTGATGTGAGATCTTCCGTTTTGTTCTTCGTAGATATGTTTAGGCGGGGATATACCCAACGTGAGACAACATGCCTTTGCTGTGTGGTAATTGTCTCATATGGAATCGATTATATATCGGTTACTAACTTCAAGTCGCAGCGCCGAACTAGGATATAGTCGATTTGCGTGGAACTTTGAGCACTGTAGAAGGTGATGAGATTAGATATTTGCTTTTAGAACCATGCATTGCAAATGACCAAATTATGTGCATTAGCGTAATCAAGGATCCGATTGCCATCATTGTTTCGTCGTCCGAAGCTTTTTCCGCCATGACACATGTATCCTTCCTTTGTGCTGCCGACATGTCCGTTTAAATTCCGAACAATATCGATCATGTCTCCCTTCTGTATTTCCGAGGTCTTTCCGTATATCCGCGCCCAAAAAGTGTCTTTAACTGTCTCATCACATCCAGTTTGTGGGGCGTATGCACTGAAAAAGTGTAGTTTGTAGTTATCATAGAAGATGTCGATCTTCATCAACCGGTCGTCGTACCGATGAACTTCTGCAATCCAATCTTGGAAACGAGCAGAGACGATAATACCGACACCGTACTTAGTTCTTTGTGTGCCGTAATAAATGCACGTCGCTAAGCGCGTTGCTTCCCGGGAGACGCCGTTGTCCTGTTGAAGTATTTGTTGTGGTAGCATTCATGATTTGATGCGACGAGGGTGTTTTACGACTGGCTTGTCACAAAGCTTATCATCAACCCTCCTCCTTTCTCGGCACGGGCTTGAGCCCGGTCATGGCGGTGTTAGACGCAATATTCATCAAAGAGGTGAATCCTACTATCAATCGCAAAGATGACGGATTCGTAAAGACATTAATTTTTTAAATACTACTAAATTAGATAACTTACAATTAAATGTATTTTGTATTTTTTACAGATGTCTGAAGATGATCTATGTCAAGATCGAAATATCACAAGAACTTTTTGCGCTTTTTATTGTGTTGCCAAATAGTAGTCATACTGATTTTAACCGATGCCTAGGTTGATCTTCATATTCTATTATAAATTATATTAATATTAATATTCTATGAACGATTAATAGTAATATTATATGAACTATATGTAGCTGCAAATTCTGTTATGGAGCCTTGCAGACTTGCTTCACGTATTCCACTGCTCCGGTATCCCGTCTCTGGCGATGATCGACAATGTTAATCAAAACTAATTTGTGTATTTGTATGTTAACCTTTTTTTATTGCCAATCGTCGAAAGACGGCAAAGGTCTAATAAATCACTCAGGTTAATATTAATATTATAAAATATTATATAATATTAAATAATATTATATTAATATTATTAATATTATATTTATACGTCAAAGCCACAAGGTCGCGTTGTCGAAAGACGTAGGGGCACTTGATGATGAAGCGGGTTCACTCACCATTAATATTATATTTGCAAAAATATTTTTGTTTTTAAATTATTTTTATCACAAATTTTAAATATAATATTTAATTATTAAACAATAAATTTTAGAAATCATTGATTAGTTGGATATAATAATTATATATTCCAGATATTGGTCCTCGCCCGATTCAATAAAATAGACGGCATTTCCGCGTTGTTTCGCTGCGCTTATTCGTTGTGTTAGCCATGAGCGTGCCGGGCTGTCTCTATTCGAACGAATAAGTTTCGTTTTGATTGCACCCAGAGCTTTGTTGCGCCAGAACCGAAAGCTCAGAACGCTAGTTTTTATAAGTATTATTAAATAGTTATAAAAAATTATTTTTGATTAAAAATACAGAATATGTTTTTTCTGTGTTTATTTGCAACTTTATAATGTGTTATTGATGTAGATAAATCATAATTATATCATTTATCAATCTAATTTTGATTTTACAATCAAAACGACTGATTATTTTATTATATTAATTTGTTCTTGATAAGCTATAAATTGTAGCTCTATAATTCGTATCTTGAACTTGTAATTTTTATTCGAAATACTTGTGATCTCTTGATTATAATAGATCCCAAACAGGTAACAGAAGTGAAATCAAAATTGCACCAATCCGTTCAAGACATTTATGACACCCTAAATGATACGACTTCAATTCAAACTCAAGGAGATAGTCAATCTCGATCAAGCCTTGCAAATATTTCAAGAAAACGAATGTGGTTTCTACATAAAAATCAACGGTACCAATCTATTCTTAAAGTATCTCGACATTTTTGGTAAATATTTTTATAAATTTAGCTCACACGAAACTATTGGCTTATCACTCATTGCGCCAACATTTTCAGCCGTAAATTTCCGGAAAGAAAAGGTAAATCGATAAAATCACAAAAGCTAAAACAATTGCATCATTTTAGGACTCCTATGCCTTATCAGGATCAATTCATGACATTAAGGCCAATGCGTGTGGTAAATATATGACTTTGTTAATTAATGAATTTAAAGTGTAAAAATAAAATACAAAGTATACTTCTCAATAAATAAATCTTTGAGAATTTTATTTAGAAAACAATTCATTTAAGCGAAATCAACAAATTATAATTAAATTCAATAATTTGAATTAAATCCGTCAGATTTTGCAAGTAAAAATAATCAAATAACTGATTAGATTAGTAAATTGATTGTTCGTTATAATTTGGTAGATTTCGTTGGTTGTAGTGTTCGGTAAAATTCAGAAGAGTTCTTTGATTGTAGTGTTCGTTAGAATTTGGTAGATTTCGTTGGTTGTATAGTTCGGTAGAATTCGGTAGATTTCGATTAAGTTCAGTAGAATTCGTACTTTGTTCTTAAGAAGTCAGTGAAGGCATTTTAAAGCATACATAATCCTCGCTAATGGCAATGGATAGTACATTATCATCCACTCGAACCTGCCTAACATGATAGTACCGAAATTAGTAAATCAGCGAGTATTACCGGAATTCTGCGGTTGAAAGCCATACTAATCCCTGCTCAGGGCTATGGATATTTTTCACTCTAACCTTAATAACATGGTAAAAACTGATGCAGTGTCGCTTTAAGCTTCAAGGACATGATACAGTTTAGAGCCATGGTAACACTCGTTAAGAGCCAGGCAATCCTCTACTCAAACCTGTCTAACATGGTAGAACCTAAGTTAGCATAGCTTTTAGTTTCACTGGATAGATACAGTTTTACACCGTGTATTCCTTGCTCGGGACTAGAGCTATCCTCCATCTGAACCTGTTCTTCAAGGGTGATCCTAAGTTGACATAGCTTCAGATTTCCTTGGACAGAGAATGCAACATTTCAGATTTATTAGAAATATATCCATCCTGATCTGTATTTATTTTTTTTAATTTCTAAGAACTATCAGTCATAGTTGAACGAAAACAAATATTATTTTGATATTTCGCTAGTAACAATAAAATAATAAGTAAGGATTAAAATAATAAGTAATAATAAGGATTTTATTTTACTTAGTTTTAAATTAATTATTTATTTTTTTCATTTGTTTATTAATTTGTAACCGCTAATTAGAATGATTTTAATAATATAATAATCTGCTATCATGTATATGCATACATATATGTATTCCTTCAATTAAATTAAAATTCGTTAATTGTAATTTCACTAAAACTCTCACATTGAAATTGTTACCACAATTTTGATAATCATGCCAGTATCAAGCATGTTTATAAGAAAGAATTTCATAAAACTTTTTTAAATAAACATGAACAGGAAAGTATAAACCTGCATGCTTTTTTACAACCTTCGTCGGGAAGCTTAACCCGGAATGCGCCTACCACAGACGCTAGCCCCACAATGGGGAGTTTTGACCTTAGTCTACTCATCACTACAGGATGGTCTCATCAGTGTGGCCCTGTAGCTACACAACTTCGACAATACTAACTCCTCAGTATACCCCTGAATAATAGTCACTTAGCGCACTCTCCTCCACCGGTTACCAGCCTTACATCCGGTAGGGTTTGCTAAGGTAGTGGCTTCACAGGGCAGCACGTGTGCTGTCGTTCCTTCCATCGTTAGCTACTGATTTTGCTGATCAAGCAACACGCTTGTATACAGCAATTACAAAGTACGAGCAAAGCTCTAGCGCAAATGCTAAATTCATTTTCGTCACTCCACATATAGTGGTTATATGAATTTTAACAACTGGTGACTTATATAAATAAGACAGATTAAATACTGCTAGTGTCAAGCATGTTTATGTGTATACACTAGGTTATTTCGCATTGTTATCTGTCACAAGGATCAAATATTGACAAATATTTAGGTGAATCACTAATTAATGTTGGTAACAATGGCAATCCCAAAGGACGAAAAGCAAGATCAGCCGAACGAGCTAAAAGTCAAAGTCGGTAAGTTGTAATGAACAAATATTTAGACAATTTAATCCAATATAAATAAATGTCACTGCTATCGGATGGTTAATGTAATAGCTATATTAAATTATTAGTCATTGCTACATTTACAGTATGGACATCTATATTTATACAAATAGGAAATGTTCAAATGGAAATAGCCTTTAGTTTCACTGGATAGATACAGTTTTACACCGTGTATTCCTTGCTCGGGACTAGAGCTATCCTCCATCTGAACCTGTTCTTCAAGGGTGATTCTAAGTTGACATAGCTTCAGATTTCCTTGGACAGAGAATGCAACATTTCAGATTTATTAGAAATATATTCATCCTGATCTGTATTTAATTTTTTAAATTAAAATAGTTAATTCGAAATTTTATTAATTTATACATAAGCGATTCAAATACACCAGGGACTAATTGGTTAGGATAAGAGTAACTTCTTTGATCGATATCCATAATATTTAAAATACAACTGTTGTTGTGTAAAGCCTTATTAACAATATTTTATAATAAGATCAATTAAATAATAAATTCGACAACTATAACTATCCTACTAGTAAATTAAAAAAATGATGCAAATTAAATTTACTTCATTCTACTTTTGCTTTTTATTTACACCGTCCTAAATTATTTTTATATCAAATATTCACGTCCTATGCGCTGTTTTTGCTTGCCCGGCCAATTATAAAAAGCATATTTTATCTCTTAGTAATAAACAATGAAATCATAACAACAATAAAATTCATTTATATTGATTATAATGAAAATATAATATTGATTATGACAATGTCAACATATTGACATATGCCACATATTGTTGTGGAGTTGTATAACATTTAGATCAGAAGGTTAAATTTGATAAAATTAAACTTTCATTCTATAAACCATATAAAGCTTTCATTATAAACCATATAAAGCTTTCATTCTATAAATCTTATAAAGCTTGCATTATATCACATGTTATACAAGAGACCTATTTTATAAAACAGGATAATATTATGGACAATAATAAAGCTGAGTTTAACGTAAAAGAATTATCAGTTTATTATTATTTATTTAAGTAATTTTATTTAAATTTTAATATTAATTTATTTTGAATTCATCATTATTTTTTAAATTTTTTCTAACATATTTTTTAAATTTTTAAAATATAATTTCTTCCTGTTATTTAAATAAATTTGTTTTGTTGTTTAATTTCAATTTCACAAGTAAGCAATTTCACATAATTTTAGTTTTCAACTAATTTTCATATCCTTCTAATTTTTTGTTTCTGGTTCATTTTCTTCTAAGTTCATTTGGTTCATTTTTTTATCCTTCTGGGTTTTTTGTGGTAATATATTGTAATATATACTGTTATAGTACTATAACAGTATGGGTTTTTTGTTTTTTATAGTACTATAATAGTATACATTGTGCATATATACTAATATAATTGCATTTTCTATTTGTGGTATTCCATTAATTTTCATCTATCCCTTTAAGTTTTTGCTCTTGGTTTATTTTCTTTGTTTGTTTTTGTTGTGTAATAGCCTTTTCCTTGACTAATATGTATTTTCCTTTAAATTTTGTTCCATTTTTAATTTTATTTCTCTAATGTCTTTCTCCTTTACTACAAATTTTGATAATAAATGATAAATTTAATGATTTTGTGTTTAATAAACTGTTTGTAATTTTGGTGAAGATGATAGCATAAGCTATCGAAATATTGTAAATTTTTGAATTTAATTAATTCATTCGTTCCAGCAAATTTACAAAAATATACATTTGTGTACTTTCTTTTTATCGTCAAAAGACTTAAAAATCTCAGTTTGTTATGTTTTTGAAAAAATCCGATAACACTTTTACTTGGTGGTTATAATCTAATAACCATAAATAACATTGAATTAATAGAATATTTATATATAAATATTTAGAAAGTAAAAGGTCTTTTAATGGGAAGTAATAGTAGACCAATTATAACTGACTTATTTTTAAGCTTTATAGAATATGAATTTGTTCGTAACTGTTTAAAAAATAAATCTAAATTATATAAAGATATAAAATATATGTATCGATATATTGATAATATTTGTGTATTTAACTCTAACAATTTTTATTCAATAAGCGAACAGATTTATCCAGAAAGCCTTATTTTTAACAAAACCAATATTAATGATATAGAAGGTGTATATCTAGATATGAACATTAAATTAACATCAATTAAAACTACTATTAATTTATATCGTAAAGATGACATATTTAAATTTACAAGAAACATTTTTGCATGAGCATTCATGCATACCATGTAATGTAAAATATGATACATTAAATAATGAAATTTTAAGAATTGCAACAATATGTAATGATATTGGCTTTCTTCGAAATCATTTAAATAATTTAATAGATACATATTTTAAACTAGGTTACTATAAAAATACCATCAAAGAGAAAATAGTAAAATATATATATGAAAAATATATAAAAAAATATTTTATCTCTTGAGCGAAAACGTGTAATGGTCAAAAATATACTTTGTATTAAAACAAAATACTAAATAATCAAATTTCATCAGAGGAAATACGCCCTTAGCATGTTGTTAGCCCAGCTGCCGTTTTGGGTCGAGAAATAAGTACCGAAATCTGATAGCATAGCAGTTCCTCCTGATGACCTCTAATTCTTATTCGGATACAACGTCTGTTATTTATTAGTCAATTCATAAAAATGACGTTTATTTTAAATTTCATTTTTTAACTTGATTTAAATTATAGAAAATCTAAAAACAATTATTAATTTTATTATTTAATTATTACTTTTTGATTTAGCATTATTATGTTTTGTTTAGTTTATAATTATATTAAATACGTAGACTCAGTTATCTGATTTGATTAATGTATTATATTTTATATGGTATGCATAAATGCTCATGCGAAAATGTTTCTTGTAAATTTAAATATGTCATCTTTACGATATAAATTAATAGTAGTTTTAGTTCATATTAATTTGATGTTCATATCTACATATACACCTTCTTTATCATTAATATTGGTTTTGTTAAGTATAAGGCTTTCTGGATAAATTTGTTCACTAATTGAATAAAAATTGATAGAATTAAATACATATATCAATAATGTATCGAAACATATATTTCATATCTTTATATAATTTAGATTTAGTTTTTACACAGTTATGAACTGTGTAAGTAAACTGTATTAGTTTGCTTATTGAATGAAAATCATTAGAGTTTGAATAATAGTCCCAATAATATTTATTCTTCTATTATTATTTTTTGATTATTTTATTATTTTTTTGCTAGAATTTTCTTGAACTATTTAATGTTTATTTGATATCAAATTGCTATTTTATTTTCAAATTTTTAATTTTATTTATTAAAAAACCATTTATTATGAACATTAAAAATTAAATATTTACTATCAATGAATTTATTTGTTTTCAAATAAATTTATGTACAGTAACAATAATATCATCAATATATCAGAACTTAAATTTAAATTGGAGTTTCATGACTTAAATTAGCTTTTTTAAGCTTAATTTAAAACTATAAAAGCTATAATTGGGCTACTTTTACATCACGTTGAAACACTTTTTATTTGTCTAAATGTAAATGTCTCTACTTTCAAATATTTTTTATCAAAATAAAAAGTATAAAATATTAATATCTCAGACGGCTTATATCTACGCCGCCTGAAAGAACACTTTATTATTTAATAACCCTGATGCCAAAGGAAAGCCATCAGCTGAATCTAAGTGCTTTCCATGTGGAATCACAGGAAATTGCACGTGATGCAAATGTTGTAAGCTAGGCAGATCATGCTTAAATTGTGCTGCATCAAACTGTTTAAACTTGCCTACACAAGCTGAAATTATTTGTCCAATATTGAAAACAAGTAATCCAAATACATCACATGCTAGAGATCATCGAGGTGCCTACAAAAATGTTGCTTGAAAGTGCATACTTTCAAACTACATTTCATCTCTACAATAAGAAAAATATTGGAAATACGTATTCGAGAATGGAAGTCGAGACATATTTTAGAATTATTTAATGAAACACATATACTTCAAGAACAGAAAATGCGTAAGATCAAATTGGCATCAAAGAACGATAAAGGAAATTGGTAAAAGGACTTTGTGAAACTAATGAGAATAAGCAAAACATCATCAGCAATATATCTGTTAAAGTCAGGTGAGAAGCAGAAAGGGATTCACAATCTGGATACAATGTTATATGATAAAATAGTAAGAAACATTCTCACAGAGTTACATCTGGATCCAAGAGGTGTGAATGATTAGACGACTATATCAAACAAATGCGCATCAAGACATCTTCCTGAGATTTTCGAGGATATAGACGCTAAGGATATTGTTAAATGCGCTTTAAAAACAAAGGGTAGTTCGGGACCATCTGGTGTTGATGCTAGAATGTGGAGAGTTTCTAACATCTTTCGGGACATATTCTAAAAATTTAACACGCAACATGGCACTGTTTGCAATTCGTATATCAACTTTTGAAATACCATCTGATTAAATCGATGCATATACAATAAGTCGATTGATTCCACTCGATACAAGCCCAAGAGTGCGCCTGATAGGCGTTGGAGAGGTCTCCCGTTGTATCATAGCTAGAATAATTACGATTCGCAGTAACAAGAATCTACCAGATGATGCTGGTATAGAACAATTATGTACGGGAAACGAAATGGAACGATTATTGTTATACATTCTGTTCGAAACTGGTTTAGTTCTAGCCAGGACATGTGCGTACTAACAATTGTTGCTCGAAATGCATTTAACATGATTAATCGAACATTTACATCAAAAAATATAGACCGCGTTTGATCACGCTCTTTCTTATCTAAATTAAATAAATAAAGATTTTATTAAATACAACCAATGTTAGTGTTATGCAACAACTAAAAAAAGAAACATGTATCAAAAATACAAGAAGGAAAAGTTATTTAACCAGTCGCGAATAAAAGTCTTCTTTAATCTTTAAAACCTTAGGTCCAGCGGGATCTGAGCCCCCAGCCAATCCAATCGAGGCGGACAATGCTCGGTAATCGCGAGATGAGAAGCTTAAGAAACCTTAGTCTTTGTTCTGGGGGACGTCCTCTTGAAATAAGATCGATCCCGAGATGTCCCAAGTATCCCAGTGGCGAACTTGTGTTTTCTCTTTCAATGACATATGTTGGGCCCGTTTCATGGCCCATCTAGCTTGTTTCAGGATAAGTTTAAGTCTATCTAGGTCGGCTTTCGCCGACCAGTTAACCGTAACAGTAAACCCTAGGTATTTTACTCGAATCGTGAAAACAGGGAGGGGTTGATTAGTCAAAATGGAGGAGAGCGCAGAGAGTGCTAATCTCTTAAGTTTTTGCTTTGTCGTAGGGGCGCCATGAAAGACAACCACCTGCGATTTGGAGGAGTTTAGAACAAGGTTAAAAATGGGCAGCTGATCTTTTAATCTTGTAAAGAAACGTCTGATGTCAGAGACTACATCTTTGCATCTGCGACCAGAGAACAGGGCTGTGGTATCATCAGCGTATACCACAAGATGTTGATCGCGTTTGAATTTTTTATAGAGTTCAATGGAGGCAGCAAGATACAAGATTAGATAGAGTGGGGAGCCTTGTGGCACTACTGTAATAGGGTAGAACTGACGTGAATCAGGGTCGTCTTCATAGAAGAATCGCTTAGTGTATGTTACAAATACCATGAGAACAGAAAAAATGCAAAATACACAGAGCGTATATCTTATATAAAACGCGCAGCATTCATACCTGCCATGTTTGCTGTCGCAGGCGGAAAAGGAAATATTACACTTCCACAAATATGCATTTGTGGAAGTGCAAATAATACATCTCATGCGCTGTCATGTAAAACTGGGGGTCTTCTTACTGCTACACAATATTATGAGAGATATCCTGGCAAAAGAGCTATTACTTATATGCACAGATGTGACCATTGAACCTAGTCTTCAGCCTGTGAGAGAGAAAAAATATCTTTCGAAAAAGAAACGAGTACACGCGATCGTGAATCAAGGCTGGACATTTCCTGTTATGGACTCATTGGCGAATGAACGGAGAGATCTTTTATGGATGTTTGTATTTTTGACAATCACGCTGTTCTTATCTAAATTCAGAATCTACATCGTGATACAAATACCGTGAGAACAGAAAAATTGCAAAATACGCAGAACGTATATCTTATATAATACGCGCAGCATTCATACCTGCTATGTTTGCTGTAACAGGATGAGAAGGCAATATAGCTTCCAACCTCTTAAAGCTAATTACAAGGAAGATTTTAATCAAAACTAGTGTACCATACAATGAATGCATAACTAGTTTGAGAAGAAGAATATCTATAAGTCTTGTAAAGACTACTTCAATGTGTTTAAGGGCAGCCAGACACTCTTTAACAAGCAAAATCTATGAACTTTGATCTACTTGATTGTTTTTTTATTATGTGTTTTTGGACTTGTAAATATATTTTCCTTTCAAAAATATTAATTCTCTGTTATCCATATATTTATATTTGTTTGAGGGTTAAATTTTAGATAGATGGGCGTTATAGTGATTACAACATAAATATGTATATCTTTTTCCGAATATAATATGAATTGATTTTTCTAACGCTTCTTTAATATCTACTAAATCTAGATTTGTATAAAGCGTGCTAAAATCGTATGTATTTATATTTTGAAAATTTATTCCTTTTGTCTGTTCTAAAAATTCTTTTGTAGAATTAATACTGAAATAGTATTTATACCAGTATTAATTTCGATTACCTTGCAATATTTTTTAAAATGTGCTTTAATTACTTTAAGTATTTTATTCATATAGACAGAAAGTGGTTTTAATGTACATTTAAAAACACTACATATTAACCTAGGTTTTATTGGATTTTTATGTAATTTTGGATTTTAACATAATATAGGTATAGTTTTATTATCTGATATAACCTTTATACCCTTTTATTTATTATTGGATTCCAATATTGAAATATAAGTATAGATTTATAATAGATTTATTAAATCATTAATAAATCGCGTTTGGCATTTCGGATTGCGACTGATAAAATTGATTTTGAGGTGTTGGAAGCTTTGGTCGCATCACGCCTCATCACATTAAACAAAAATCCTGGCGTCAAACCTATAGGGATAGGAGAGACACTAAGAAGAATCATATGTAAAATACTTGGGAATGTAGTCAAGTCTGACCTTCAAGCTGTAGCAGGCCGTGAACAATTGTGTGCTTCACAACTTGGTGGAATAGAATACGCGATCCACTCGTTATCAGAGCAATTTCACTCATATTATGAAATGGGAATTCTTTCTATTGATGCCAAGAATGCGTTTAACAGGATCAGCTGAAAATTAACGCTAGCAAATATTTGGATGGTTTGTCCATCGATGGTTCGAATGCCTAATAACATGTATAGAGGTCATGCGGTCATGGTTGGAGTTGTCGGTGAGATACTATCTAAAGAGGGTTTGACCCAAGGCGACCCGTTTGCAATGGCCGCATTTGCAGCGGCATCGTTGCCACTAATCAATAGAATACAAGCGAGGATTCCGAGCATCACGCAGCGATGGTATGCAGATGACTCAACTTTTGCTGGACCGCTGAAAGATTTGAGAGTTATATGGGATATCTTGCAAACCACTGGTCCTCAATACGGGTACTTTGTCAACGACATAAAGAGTAGTGTTCTCTATCATAATTCATGTACCAAAGTCGCACATGAACTGTTCGCAGAAGCGAATGTCTCGATGTCCAAACGCGGTGTGATACTGCTTTGATCCCCCATGGGTTCCACTGACTTCGTTGAAGAGCAAGTGACGCGCACTACTGGTCGATGGCAGAATATCGTATCAGAGATTAGTACTATCTCGGACGTTGATGCTCACTACGCCTATGCGGCCTATGTTCATGCTTTCTAGTATAAATGGGTTCACCTTTTACGTACAACGGCGTGTTCTCCTGAATGGTTTAAACCGCTAGGTGATGATATCTTCGATTTATTTGCGTCTAAAACAGTTGATCACCCTACTTCATCAATCCTCAAATCAATATACACTCTTCCACCACGTATGGACGGTCTTGGGATGATGGATCGTATGATGATCCATCATCATACGATCATAGAACATATGATCACAGAACATCAATATATGGCATCTAAAATGCTGTGCAAAGCATACGATGATACTACAAATCCAGTCCAAAACATACTCAGCAGATGATGACAGCCAACACCATTAAGGACATGAACAATAAGCGCCACATCGATAAACTAAATGAGATAAACGAGTTTGGTACAGAAGGTATATATAGACACCTACAGTTTGCTGCTTTAAAGGATGCATTCAGCTGGCTTACAGTACGACCACTAGAACTTCAGGGCTTCGTCTTGCGTCGAGAGAGTTTCGGTATGCTCTAGCTGCCCGCTTTAACTGTACCTTCACAGGTATGGCGAAAAACTGTATTTGTTGCGACAATCAGAACATGACACATGCTCTTTCCTGGAAAAGGGGTGCTCTGCCTATTTCCGGCACAACGAGATTCGCGACATAGTGGCTGACACATTGACACTTGTATGCAATGGAGTGGAACTTGAACCTTAACTAGAACTGGTATCCGAATCAATTCCTTTACAACGAGTCACAACTACAAGAAAACCAGATGCATGCGCGGATATCGTATGTTGCGGCCTGTTTGGCGGCAGGATGAAGCGAACGTCTTTTGACGTTTGTATTTTTAACAGAAATGCTCCATCATACCAGTCAAAATCCGTATCATCTTGTTTCGAGTATCACGAGACGCGAAAATGCAACAAATATGAAGAGCGAATAAAGGATGTGGACCACAGTACATTCTGTCCGATAGTTATAGCCGTGACTGGCGGGATCGAACCATCAGCAGATGCCATGATCAAGACGACTGCGCAGAAGCCTAACGAAAAAAAGGAAGTCCTATACGCGGATTTTGTCGCCTGGTTGCGAACGAAAATAAGCCTCTTCCTGGTCAGGGCAGTATCCATGTGCTTGCGAGCTCCCTTATCCGCGCGACATTTACCTATTGTAACATCTAAGGACGTCCAAGCTCAAATACAGATAACACGGAATGCTATGTTGACAACCTCAAGATACTGGTTTTAACAATGAGCTATTCAAGTCATTGACATATCGATTGCGAAATTAGCTGATTTTAATGATTGTTGCTCGCTAGGAGACGTTTGTAACATTGTATTTTAATTTTTGCTTTGACTAATAACTATGCTCTATCTTATAATTAACTTATTTTATCAGTCAATCATAATAAAGCTGTTTGGAAATAAAGACAAAGTTATTACTAGCTTTATCAAAAGTTGTTATTATATAGTTATCCTTTAATTTAGTAAGTTCTTTATACATATCTTTATTAATTTTATCTTTTCTTTTATAATTGTTTGTTATTTTAAAGACGATTTTTTAATTAAATTTAAAGTTAAACAATATTTCAATTAATATTAGATATAATAATATCCAAACTACTAACTAATAGAGATCGTTACCTCTTTTCTTGTTGTATATTAATTATGCTCAAATCTTTGAATATAATTTATAAATTAACAGAGTAATAAACATTAGCATAATACATAAATTTACAGAGTAAATTATTCGTAGAATTTTGATAGTCAATTGTATTATTAAAAAATTTTAGACAGTGTAGTTGGCAATACCGTCAGCAAAGTACTCATGATTCGGACGAAGCAAATTCTAATTGTGGATTCTGTCATAATTGCAACGAACATTATGCTATAATAGACGAACATACAGTTGGTTCGTGTATTCTTGTATGTCTTTTTACTGTTCACAACGATCCAAAACTGTCTGCCCCGCTACTAATGGATATGATGTGTGCTGTTTGTAGGTAATTCGTTTTTTAATAATTTTTGTTTGTCAAAACAATAATCAAAAATTGCGAGAATCGACGTTATTTAAAAAATATATTTCAAGTATTATTGAATCATTCCTACCTTCCGACCTGCTGCAAAAATAATGTAAGGGAAATGTTATTATAGAAAATAATTACGACGTGTACTCACATGTAAAGTTGAAATTAAATATTTAAATTTTATAATTGAAGTTCTTATTCAACGATAATCTTATTCCGCACATTTCACTCTAATTTATAATCCAACATCAGTATTAAGGACATTATGCAATATCTACGTTTCACGTTTTTGTCATTTTTAATGCTTGTTAGCCAATTATTCGACACGTTTAAATGTTAGAAAATGTTAGATTTAATGAAACACCTTCATTCATATTTTTCAAATATAATTGAAATAATTTCAGATTTCATATTTGTATTTGAATTTCTCATCTTCTCCATACTACTTTCATGATTTATTAAAAGAATGGAACTCAACAGGTAACTTCTTACAAAAGATAACTTAACAACTCACTATAACAACTTAACATTTCAATAGTGAGGTATTTCAATTTTTGTGTATTACGATACGAGAGTCGATACGAGATACGATATTTGAGATGTAATCTCGTGATGTAGTCTCGATATGTAGTTTCGAAATGTAATTTTAAAATGTAGTCTCGTACAAGATCATCATAAACTGAAATAAAACATGGTTTGTAAGTAAAAAACATTAAAAAGAACATTTTTGTATCAGTTGTTTGTTAGCATATAACAAACTAAATTGTATTTTTAATCCTGTTTAAAAATTGAAAATTTAAAACATGGATCAAATCAGATCAAGTAACTAAGTATACGTACATTAAATATAATGATAAATAATAATTAAATAATTAATTTAATAAGTATAAATAATTTATAATTGTTATATAAGATTTTATATAATTTATATCAGGTAACGAAGGGTATAAATATAGATTAAATAATAACAATAAAAATATAATTAACATTTACATATATAATGACTTAAATGCTTACTTTGATAAGTTGATTAATAGTGAAAGCTCGAATATATCCATTAACCATAATGGATATATTATGGTTAATAATAATATATATTATTGACTAATAAATAACAGACGTTGTATCAGAATAAGAATTAGAGGTCATCAGGAGGAAAATGTTAATAATAAATGTTAATAATAACAAAATGTTAATAATAACAATAGAAAATATACATTAACCATAAACTTCATTAATAAATGTATAGATAACATAAATATAGCCGGACTTTTAAATAATTCTAAAAGTAAAGAAATAATAGGGTCAGATTTAAGTAAATATATTCCTAAAATAAGGTATAAGTTGTTACCGCCATTAGGACGAAAAATTTGTAATTATAATAAAGAATTAAAATCAATATGTAACGATAATATTAGAAACATAATGGAAACAGAATGCAATTGTAAAAGTCTTAGTTTTGATAAAATAAATGAACATATATGTACCCATAATCTAGAATTAATTGAAAATTGTGAATTAAGAAAGCTGCTATCAAAAGGGTATAAATATAGATTAAATAACAACAACTACAAAAATAAAATTTACAGTTCGTTATATAATAACTTGAATGATTACTTTAGTAAGCTGATTAATAGTGAAAGCTCGAATATATCTAAGATAAAAATTTGGAAAGATTATATATTTGATAAAATAAAATGAAAATAACAAACAATTATAAAAGGAAAGATAAAATTAATAAAGATATGTGTAAAGAACTTACTAAGTTAAATTTTATTGGATTTTTATCTAATTGATACTGGTAATCTCTTAGGTCGTCATCAATAAGGCCGGAATCTAAGTTGAGACGAGCATCTGCGAGGATAGTAGTTCTAATTTTGATGTGAATCCAGGGTGTGTGATTACCAAACCACCTAATTTTAATTAGGAGCACAACATTGCTATCCAATCGTCATTTAGGTTCCACATAGCGAATCTAGGGAGTAACTATTGAGTAAGTGTATTGTATGGGACTTCTTCGTATTAACATAGTAACCGTATTTAAAACCTTCTGTGCGAAGCACTCTCCATACATCCTTCAACGTGTCAATGATTCCTACAAAATTGTCGTCATCAGCACACCACTTTTGGAAAACAGAAGGTACTCTTCGCTGGAACAATGCAATAAGTGGTAGGGAGTTTATGGCGAAGCCGGACATTTCGAAAGGATCGCCTTGAGTAAATCTTTCAGTAGAGAACATATTATGGAACCATATTGCTAGTTGTGCTGGAGTTGAGTAAATGTTGCGAAGGGAAAATCATAGCGACGGGCACACGCATTCAATGTTGTGTAGCGCCACAAATCGATTTGTTTGATTGAAAGCGTTGTTCGCGTCAATCGTCAATATGCAGTGGTCGTTTCGTCGATGAAACTCTTTCCTTAACAATCATATCGCAGCCTCTATTCCGCTTCTTTGCGAAGCCCCCAATTGTGTGTATCCAGCTACTTTATGTATGTCGTTGCGTGTGAAATCTGCAATTGCTTTGCTTATGATACTTCTCACGGTGTTGCAAATTCCAATTGGGCGAATTCCACCGGATTTCTTTTCCAGCGCAACTAGACGGCATGCTTTGAAAGCATTTAGAGTGCCGAGTCTATTTTTTTTGTCGCAATGTATATTGCAAAGTTGGCGAGTGCCTTGGCAAGCTTTACAGATTGAAATCCAAAGTCTGTAAGCATGTGAAGCCACTCTCGGAAGTCTAAACATTAAGGTCCAGAGCTCATTTTAATCTTCTTTCTAGATCTAATGATATGGGCTTCATCCAGTGCATAAAAGCGACATACGTAATGAGATTTGGAGCTAGGAAGCGGTAACGACAGAAGATCGTCTTGTTCTTTAAGCTTTGCAGCAGGGTGTAACTCCTGAAAGATCGACAAAAATGTTGCGTTATCAATAATATCGTCTGGTTGTAGGATATTTGCTTCAGATTTTTCACCGATAATAGCTATGCTATTAACGATGTTGCCCTTCGTCAATAGGTTTTGATACTGTTTAACTCAGTCAATAGGCTTCTGTGGACAGCGAAGTTCGAGATTGCTTTGTAGTTAAAACGCTTAGCGGTAAAGAGCATCGAAATCGTTGCTTCGCCAATCGATTAATCTGCGTTCAAGAGTTTTGCGAATAAGTAAAACTTATTTACTAATAAGTAAAACTTTTCGAGTAGTTATTCTTTGTAATACTAGTTGAGAGAAAATGGGCATATTTTGAAGTAACGATCGTGAATAGGATTTAGCTTCCGTCGATTTCTGATAAAAGTCGGTTATAATCTCAACAATCTTGTTGCATGCGGAGAATCGTAGGAAAGCCATAAGATTAGGTTGCAGTGAATATCAGCCTCAAACAAGTTATTGGCTGTATCGATATTTATTCTTGGATAAGAAGTAACTAGAGTGGAGTTGGCTTGATTCTTTACCTCACTTGGTTAGCATAGCGGGACTGCTCAAACGGTGTTGAAGGCAGGTCGACTACTCGTTGATTCGTTGTTTCTGATATGGATCTACCTGCCATAGTTTATTAGAGCAAAGCGATGCGTAGCAGCTCGTGTATTGTTTCTTAGCCTTCACGAGTATACAACTCTTGCACTTAGAAAATTGACCATTGCAGGCTCAACATTTAAAAGAAGAAGATGGTACACCGCGTGACATTCAGTCCAAGCTCCGAACGCAATTTACAAACTGCGATACTCTTTCTGTAATTAACTTAAACACTTATAACTTTTTGTAATTAACTTGAACACTTATAACTTCTTGTAATTAACTTGAACACTTATAACTTCTTGTAATTAACTTGAACACTTATAACTTTTTGTAAGAATTTTTTATCACCAAAACAATTTTTTAACCTAATATAGATTAAATAATAAAAATAAAATTTACAATTCGTTATATAATGACTTAAATGCTTACTTTGTTAGTAATGATGATATTAGAAACATTATAGAAACTGAATGCAATTGCAAAAGTCTTCATTTTGATAAAATAAATGAACAGATACGCACTCATAATCTAGAATTAATTGAAAACAATAAATTAAGGAAAATCCTACCAAAAGGGTATAAATATGGATTAAATAATTTTTTTAATAATATTTATTTGATTATTTCAAAACGAAAGTTTTTGTTATTTTAATTAACTTCTCCGTTCTACTTTGGTTTAACTGGTGTCTCATTACAGACACCAGACGTTTGCTTTTTAAGCGCTACACCTATGCGTTGTAGCAGCGAACATACATTTTTGCCATAAGAGGATAAATCGCTCACTTATGCCAGAGTTACTAGTCTCTTGATGAAAGCACTTGCCTCCTTTGCTAGTCCGCCTGAGGTGGAAATTACGAAGGGAAAAACGATTCCTTTTTCGATTTCAATAATTCGCTTAATAAATTTATTCTTTTTTCTGTACTAATGAAAGAGGTTAATACACTAATGAAAGAGGTTAATTCTAATGATTTAAATGTAAATCCAACATATGAACGTAGTGAGTTGAGTTTAGAAACAATTATTACAAGTCACTGTTCTATAATGGATAAAAAGGGTATAAAGGTTGAATTAGATAATAAAACTATACCTATATTATATTGGAATCCAAAATTACATAAAAATCCAATAAAACCTAGGTTCATATGTAGTGCGTTAAAATGTACATTAAAACCACTTTCTGTCTATATGAATAAAATACTTAAAGTAATTAAAGCACATTTTAAAAAATATTGCAAGGTAATCGAAATTAATACTGGTATAAAACACTATTTCAGTATTAATTCTACAAAAGAATTTTTAGAACAGACAAAAGGAATAAATTTTTAAAATATAAATACATACGATTTTAGTACGCTTTATACAAATCTAGATTTAGTAGATATTAAAGAAGCGTTAGTAAAATTAATTAACCTTATATTCGGAAAAAGATATACATATATATGTTATAATAAGTATAACGCCTATCTAACAAAAATTAAACCATCAAGTAAATATAAATATATGGATAAATTTGAATTATTAGAATTCTTAAATATTTTGATAAATCAAAATTATTAAAAAGTAGGAACATCTATATTTAGACAAGGTAAAGGTGTTCCAATGGGTTGTGATAGTAGCCCAATTATAGCTGACTTGCTTTTAAGCTTTATAGAATATGAATTTGTTCATAACTGTGTAAAAACTAAATCTAAACAATATAAATATATGAAATATATGTTTCGATACATTGATGATATATGTGTATTTAATTCTAATAATTTTTATTCAATTAGTGAGCACATTTATCCAGAAAGCCTTATTCTTAACAAAACCAATATTAATGATAAAGAAGGTGTATATCTAGATATGAACATTAAATTAACATTAACTAAAACTACTATTAATTTATATCGTAAAGATGACATATTTAAATTTACAAGAAACATATTTTTGCATGAGCATTCATGCATACCATATAATATAAAATATAATACATTAAATAATGAAATTTTAAGAATTGCAACAATATGCAATGATATTGGCTTTCTTCAAAATCATTTAAATAATTTAATAGATACATATTTTAAACTAGGTTACTATAAAAATAATATCAAGCAGAAAATAGTAAAATATATAAATCAACACAATAATATAAAGAATAAATTTAAACTCTTAAGTGGCAAATTTTTATGGATGGATAATAAATAATATACTTTGCATTAGAATAAGATACTAGATAGTTATTTCAGAGGAAATACATCATTAGCATGTATTTGGCCCCGCTGCTATGTTGGGTAGAGGAGTTAGGGGCCGAAACCTGATAGCATAGCAGTTCCTCCTGATGACCTCTAATTCTTATTCTGATACAACGTCTGTTATTTATTAGTCAATTCATAAAAATGACGTTTATTTTAAATTTCATTTTTTAACTTGATTTAAATTATAGAAAATCTAAAAACAATTATTAATTTTATTATTTAATTATTAAATTTTGATTTAGCATTATTATGTTTTGTTTATTTTATAATTATATTAAATACGTAGACTCAGTTAGCTGATTTAATTCATTGTATTCAAATGATTGTGTAGGACTTCGGCTTACTTATGACTGGGCAGATGGGTGAAATATTGTGACATTCAAATATGTCCGCTCAGTCTGTAAGTGCGTTAGTCCAGTTCAAGATATATCGGCTCTAGATCGGGGATCTCGTGTTGCCGTTTGGTTTGAAAACTCGAGTGTATCTGAAACAGTTGATAGCATTGGTTCTGATTCTACATTCCGTAATACTTTACTGGCTTCGTCAATCAATAAATAAAGACTTTATTAAATACACCAAAATATAGCATGCAAAAAAAGTAGGTCATAACAAACTCAGATAAAAAATGACAGAATTTCTACTTTGTTTTTCATCTTCCATTTCTCTTTCATGGCCTCTGGTCCAGGGGGATCTGAGCCCCCAACCGATCCAACACGCCGCCTTCCGACTGAACCACCCGGGGTCTTTCACCCCCCCCCGAAGAATCCAATCGGCGCGGACTATGCTTGGTAAACGAGAGACGAGGAGCTTAAGAAACCTTAGCCTTTGCTCTAGGGGACGTCCTCTTGAGACGAAGACTAATCCCGAGATAGCCCAAGTGCCACAAAGGCGCACCTGGGCTTTCCCTTTCAATGACAGATGCTGAGCCTGTTTCAAGTCCCACCTAGCTTTCTTCAGGATACGTTTGAGTCTCTCCAGGTCAGCTCTCGCCGAACAGTTCACCGTAACGGTGAACCCCAGGTATTTTACTCGACTTGTGAAGGTGGGAAGTGGTTCATAGCCAAAATGGAGGAGAGCGCAGAGAGTGCTAATCTCTTAAGTTTTTGTTTTGTAGCAGGGGTGCCATGAAATACGACCCCTGCGATTTAGCTGAGTTTAAATTAAGATTTGATATGGGTAACTGGCCTTTTAATCTTAAAAAGGAACGGCTGATGTCAGAGACTACGTTTTTACCCAGTGAACAGGGCTGTGGTGTCATCTGCGTACACTACAAGACGTTGTTCACGTTCAAATATTTTGAATATGATAATGGACGCAGCAAGATATATGATAGGAGAAAGTGGGGATCCTTGAGGCACACCCGTAATAGGGTAAAACTGACTCGCATCAGGGTCGTCTTCATAGTAAAATCGCTTGATATACAGCAGGATCTCCACTCTGTTCACAATTCTCGCAGGCAACCCGAGGGACCTGAGAGAAGAGATCACAAAAAGAATGGAGATGCGGTCAAATGCAGCAGAAAAGTTAAGGAAAACAGCTACAACCAGACGATGGATATTATCCCGACAAAACTGCTCCATCTCACCAACTGCTGAATGAACCGAGCGACCTTTGACGAACCTATGGAAACCTGGAGGTATCGAATTACGCCTACTAAAATGGTCGCGGATTTTACGCGCAAGCGCTTTTTCGTAAATCGACACGAGGGCATTTTGAATCGAAAAGGGTCGCAGATCTTTAGGGCATGAGCAGGATTTTTTCTTAGGAATAAAAACACGCTTACTAATATTGATGCCTGCTACATCGGATGGAGAGGCTAAAAGCATTGTGACGACCACCTCCCTTCTCTGATTTGCTGTCAAAAACTGACAGACACGAGAAAAAAGTGGAGCGACGGATTTGGAACTGCCCGGATGTGGACCCCAAGAGTTGAGAATATTCGTAGCAGACAAATCTCTACTCCTGAAGTTACACCAAGGCGGTAATGGTTGAGGTGATTGAGTGGCTACATAGTTGTGTAGGACTATTGATTCCTCCAAAACTTTATCAAGGCCAACATTCCCTTTCCAACCCGATGCTCTATCCTTCCAGCAAACAAACTTCTCCTTCTTGAATATCTTCCAAAAGGAAGACTGAGAAGGATTAAGGCGAGCAATACTCGTCCTAACCCTACTCAGCTGGAACCTATATCTAGTGCTCCAGTAATCATTCGAGAGAGCCTGCCTGTCGGAAACAGAGAGATTAGGGAGGTTAAGCAATTTCGCTAGGACTGAGTTTCGTAGTAGTATTGCATATACGACCTTTATAGGTAGTCGATAAAATCGCAGTAGCTTGCGAAAAGAGGTAGGTATTAAATTCGGTCAAACTCTCATTTCCTATTCTGGGAAAGAGTTGGATAGCCGCTTGAAAGAGGGCCAATCTGATCGGATCAAAGTGAAATCTCCTTTGAAGCAACATATCTTCCTCAATTCTCTAACGAATTAGGTCATGAGAGGTGGACAATTGCTGGCGCGACTGCTCCGTGCAGAAGGGTTTTAACAACCACATCGAGTGAAGCAGTAAAATGTCGAGGATAGAATTTGTTGATGTGTAATGACAGGTAGGTGACGGGGGTTTGTGAATAAAGTAACCGTTCCTAGCTCTGCAAAGTGCTGCATTGATCCAACGACCAGATATGTCGTTGAAATCCCCGAGTATCATGTCATAACCGTTGTCAATAATAGTATTAAGGAGGTCACTGTTCTTGTGAATTTCCCCGGGACGGATGTAGACATTGGCTAGACTTAGGCGTTTACCGTTCTTACTGAGTGAAACTACTAAACAAGAAAGGGCTAAACATGAGTAGTTTAATAGGAGGCATGACCTTAAAGAGCACTTAACTAAGGTCAAGATTCCTTGAGGTGAAGAGGAGTGAGGTGAGGTTATGTACGGAGTATAGTGGGATTGGATATGCTTTGGATAAATTGAGTAATGTCCTGGGAGAGACGGATAGACCGCGTCTCCTGAAGGACTATAACATCTGCATCTCTACCAGATAGAAGTCTAAGGGCAGAAGCACCTTCCGAGTTCCACTGAAGTATATTCAGTGAAAAAGGCTCACGAGTACCTGCATCGTGATGGATTAGTTCGATGGGTGATTGCCTACCTAGACAGATCTAGGTGCAGGAAGGTTACCTTTCCAACCACTAGCCCCCTACAGGGAAGGTACTTGCCACCGGGCAATATCATTATTTCCCTTAGTCATACGTCGAATAAGCTTCCCGATCTTGATCGGGGGGACGGCATGGGCCGAAGCCCCTCTCTTTTTTGTCTCTGGAAAAACAGATGCCACTGGAATCGTGGGATTCGTTTTGATAGCACCCACGGCCATTAATATAAAGTTTTCCAACCTTTTATGCGACTCTTATATTTATATATCCATCAACCGGGATATTTCTGAGTCGTCCATGTGCGAGGCGGCCACACAAGAGAAGGAGTTGTAGGTTTAATCGGACGAGTAAAAAGGCTTCTGTACGTCTTGAACTTACTGCAACTCCTGCGCCATGTAGGATAGATCCCCCCGCAGTTTGAACATGATAAGACGGCCGAGCAACGGTCATTCGACGACATAGATAGACAAGAGGCTGATCCGCAGATACCACATGTAGGGATCTCCCTGCAGCTTGAAGACCAGTGCCCCCATTTGTGACATCGGCTGCAGTGGTGGTAGGTTAATTCGTCTATTTTGGTTATTGAGAAACGAATGTTGAACACCATAAATGTTTTGATGACGACTATGATAGAGTTTCAGCTATCTCCACTGGCGCAGTACAAAAGCCAACTGGGATAGGGTTCCCGTCCCTACAAACGATTGGTCTCAGACTAGAAACTTTGAAGGTCGCCATAAACGATTGCTTGTCATCTTCATCTATTGAACATGGTAGATTGGTAACTTTGATCGAAACCAGGATAGGCTTTATGGTAAGTTCACCGAACTCTTTAAAGTTCTCGGAAAAATATTCCGCGTATTTCATTGCGAGATCAGATGTTACAAAAGAAATTTTCACCTCGGAGGGTGTATCTTTACAGAATTAAATAAAATTCTGTTCTTATATGGAAGCGAGAAATTTCTCAGAAATTTATTGTACAGTTGATCCCTTTCTATAGGTGTTATTACTTTAATTAAAATCAAGTTCCTCTTTTTAGAGATGGGGGAAACACCTCCCCATCGCCTGAAGATAATAAAACATTACTGACCTTATCGCTGTGACGTTGAGTTGAAGAATATTCAATACAAATATCTTTTTCGGTTGGAATTCTGTTAGAATTTGCTTGAAATTGAACATTGTTTGATACTCCGACAATTTGTTCGCTCGTGCACATTTTTTTCGGGGCTGAACGTCAATCAAGATATATCTGATTATATTATGTCGTACAATGGTTCGTCCTTTCCATTTGCACGACAGTAAGTGAGCTGTCGATTTAACTTCTCTGCATACGTATGATGTTGACGTACAGCGCAAGTCCCATCCATGTTTGCATCCCATTCCCGCTTGTATTTCAAAATTATTTAAATAAAATCGTCTAGCATCGCTTACTCGAGAAGAGAACCAAGAGGAAGACCCTTTAATGAATGCGTGCTCTACAGCGGTTTTCGATTTTTGATCTAATTCTGACATTATGTTGGTTAATTCAATCTGTTCTAAATCAAATTTTTCTGTTGTTATCATCCCAGCCATTTCTCTTTGCTTTTCGTAAAGAGTTGATCCTCTTATATTCATGTCCAGAAGGTTGCACATTTTGGCTGATCTTGGCCATTCCATTTTAGCTAGTTTTTGAGGATTTATTATTTCTAGGCCACCGTTAACTACTTTAAGGCACAAGACATTAAACCATGTGTGATCAATAACCTCTCTGTCTAGAATCTGAGGCAGTAGTCCGTGCTGAATAATCGTAATTAGCTTTTTGAACCATTCGGTTTAAAATTCGCATGTTCTTCTAATATAACTCCATTTATGTTGTAGTCCGAATATGAATGCAGAATATGTAGATGTTTCTCACTCTGTGCTACTGATTTAAGCCGAACTAATAAGGAGAGCCATTCGTCAATCTCTTGCTGATCCCAATTCGATTAAAGTTTAGAAAACCAATTGGACAGCCAAGCAATTCTAACCCATGTTTTGTTATGTTTACCCCAAGATCTCGAAATCTTTTTACATTTGTATTATTTTTTGGATTTATTAGTAATTTGCATTTTGATTCATTTACGAAAAATCCATATGCTGGACCGAGTTTCTTTATGTGATTGAAAAACAATAGCAATTCTCTTTCGGTGCCAACACACGATACATCATCCGCATACCATTTTTGCGTTATTGTTGGACATAACGAATTCAATTTTGTTATCAGCGGTATCGTGACTGTCGCGAAAGCAATCATAGCAATCGGATCACCTTGTGTGAATCTTTCTTTTGACTCTATTATTTCATTATCTATAATCAATATTGGATTGTTGTTGTATTTTTCAATATTGTTTTGAGAGGAGGGCATATCCTGGAAATTTAATTAGATTAAAATAGATTAAATGTAACTATTATTACAATTCGTTATGTAATGAATTAAATGCTTACTTTGTTAGGCTGCTTAATAGAGAACGTTCACATACATCAAAGATAAACATTTGGAAAACTTATATACAGACTCAGTTAAATGATTTGATTAAAATAAAAATTGATATAAAATTTTATTTGTAAATTTAATAAATTTACAAATATCTTATGTCAATTCGATGATTAACAATTAATAATACAATTTAAATCAAGTTAAAATAAAAAATTGAAATTTAAAATAAACGTCATTTTTATGAATTGACTAATAAATAACAGACGTTGTATCAGAATAAGAATTAGAGGTCATCAGGAGGAACTGCTATGCTATCAGGTTTCGGCCCCTAACTCCTCTACACAACATAGCAGCGGGGCCAAATACATGCTAATGATGTATTTCCTCTGATGAAGTTATTTAATATTATTTTATAAATTATCAATAAATCAGATCAGTTTACAATGCAGTCTCGATTAAGTTTCGAGATGTAGTCTCTTAAAAATACAGTTTAAGGAAATACATTGTTTCTTTGATGACTGTATTTTCTTTGAAGAGGAAATCTTTACTATTGAAAGTTTATTTTACTATTAATGGATAGTTTATTATTAATTATTTATTATTCTATTACTAATTCAAGATTGTACGCTTTTTGAACTACAAAAAAATAATGACAATTATAAACATAAATTATCAATGTTATCATCTAAAGATGATGCCATATGGTGGCCATCCTTTACATCGATTGTTGCAATATGTGATTCAATTTACACAACCATGATCATCAATTTCGCAATTTTGCTTTAGTGTGCCAATTAATATAAATCAGTTCGCCGTTGATCACAATTCATTCTTTATACCATCCAACTGTGAAAGCATTGCGCGACAGTTTATGCGTTGTACATCATTGCAAATGTCTGGAAATGGGATATTCTACCAAATTTTGATTAATCCGAATGGTAGGTTATATTTCAGAGTATATTTTAGAATATATGTTTTTCGTCTGTTACCGATTTTTTAATTGTACCTACACCACAAATTATAAATATTAGATTTTTAAAAAGATTTAAAACATTTAACTTGAATGCTTAATAAAAGCAGTAAATATCGTTTATTATTGATAAAATAAATTTAAATTCAATGGAAAATTTCATTTGTAGTGTTTTGACTAAAATGTTTACTTATAATTTATCACTACTCAATTGGATTTCCCATAGTGAAAGCAGTCTTCGAATCATGTTACTCTAGGATAAAGTTAATATCTGCCCTGGGGTTGATTCGGAGAGTTCAGTCTGAAAACCTTTACTGAGAAGGCGTTCATTAGGCATCTTCAGAGCGTGTCATAAATACCTTGACTGACTTCCATCAATATGATAAATTAGCGGATTTACTTCTATATTTTAAAGGATATGTGACTTTTTAACCTTATCACTAAGTCTCATACCGAGCAGACTACGAAATATCCCAATTTCAGTTGCCTTTTCGATGATTTTGTTCTTTTTGTAATTATCTAGAGCTCTTGAACATAGGTTACGATATAAAATAAAATTGAGCAATAATTATAAAGCGAAGTTTGAAGCTCAACTCCTCCTTTACCACGAAAACTTTTATACAAACAGCGCATTACTATATTAACCAGACAGATCCACTTTAAACTATTTTGAGTTTCTACAATAGCACGAGAACAATGCTCCTAGAAACTTAAACACCTTCACTTTGTCCGCAATCCGGATAGATGCTGACCGCATTTAATTTTTGATGAATAACTTTCAGATAAAATTAAAACAATTGATTAATTTAATTTTTACTGATAAATCGGTAATATAAAAACATTGGTTACGCGCTGATACAATATGAAATAATAAATTTAATGTGTGATAATCTTGTATTTTAAATTCGAAATAAGTCAAAATAAGTTAGAACCGATATTAAAATAGTGGTGTATTTCAATTGAAATTTATAGCCACGATACATTAAAATTTTTATAAAATATTGTATTTTTTAAAAATAATACGATAATTTACATTTATTTTTTAAAAATAAATGTTTTACATAACTTTATATAACTTTAAATATTTAAATTCAGTTAACGCATTTTTAATTGAGTAATAAATATAATGGATTCAATTGTTGTTTCTAACATAATTTTTTTATATAATCTTAAACTAATAAACATACTTTTACAACATTTAGGAAAACACATGATACTTGCATTAATATCAGCTTTAAATGAATTTCAACAGTTGTGTCCTATTACTGCCCTTAAACAAACATTGAAGGTAATAATACTAAACACGAATTTTATTTCTTAACAGTCGAACTGTATTTGAGGATGTGGCATTACAAAAGCCAAATAGCCAAGATTCATGGTCACTTATTCTGGAAAATCTTTCAACTTTTGTGAATAATGTTCAACCCGAAAACAATTTGAATGCTTGGATAGTAGTTCTTGATAATTTCGAAACATTGTTTAATACAATCATTTCAACAGCACGCGAAAGCACGGAAGATTTCAGTCCGATAATTAGTATAATCAAAACTCTAGTACGACAACCTTTATTTGGATCGCGCAGGGTACACTTACAAAATTATATTTCTCTTAAAATTTAAATTTGCTTAAAATAAAATTTAAAATGTTAAATCACTTAATCAAATCATTTTTTCATAAATGCTCATAAAACCTGCTTTTATTCTGTCTGTGTTATTTACAAAATATAAAATAACAAAATATTATTTTATTAAAATGTCGTTGTTTTAAATCGTGTTTTTATAAAGGATTATAAACTTTAATAAGTGACTTTTATAAGTGATATCTGATCATATCTAATTGATTAGATTTTTGTAAATTTTTATTCAATTTTCATGCATAATTTAAAACTGCACTTAACACTGCACTATATTGTCATATAGTGCAGTGTCAATATGATACGTTTAGAATATAAAAGTTAATGTATCGTTAATATCATTATTAAATATTAATAATTTAATTTAATAATAATTTATTAATTTAATTTATATAAATTTAATTGTAACATATCACATTTAATTAAGTAAATTTTGAAAGATCGGATGTAATTAAATAGCTTTTCATACTAAATGAATTATTATTTTATATTTAATTATTCCTTTTATTTTTTAAGTGATTACCATGAGTTATCTTTTGACTAGGGAAAATATAAAATAGGTACAGATGCAATAAAGTACCGATATGTACAATGTCGGTATTGTGTGGAGAATGTTTTTAAATAAACTTTGAAAGTAGTGATAGCGTCAGAAAATGTCGTTCAGTAACATAAAACCATTTCAGAGAATCTATATCCGACAAATACATTTTCGTGATAATTCTACAGTTGAAAGCATGAACTAGCGAACTCTTATGTTGAGCGAAATCGACATGTACATATTGATGAATATTGAATTTCATATTGATGAAATTTTAGTCAATAATATTATATATTATAATATATAATATATAATATATATAAATATTTGAAGTTTGTTAATAAAAACAATGAATGAAATCAGATAGCTAAGTTTACGTATTTTGCACGATATATAAATAAAAATAAAAATGAATAATTAATAAGGAGAGTGAGATCATTCCGCGTGAATGTCTTGTAAAACATGTAAGCCAGACGCGAAAGAATGATAAATGCCGTTTCGAGACCTGCAGATATTAAAGAGACCTGCAGATATTAAAGAGACCTGCAGATATTAAGAGACCTGCAGATATATAGAGACCAGATATTAAAGAGACCTGCGCTGGCATTTGTCAGTGCTTTTGCTAATGATCCTTTTTGGTGAAGCTGTAGTATTGATTTAGTACTCTATGATGTTACTAGAAAATTTTCTAGTACATCATTCACATTGATTCATTCATTCATTGCCGTCTGCCAGTCCTCCTCTGCATCCAGTAGTAGGAGAGATCTGGCACTGATGTGTCATTGTGATGACGAAACGGCATTCGTAATTCTTTCGCGTCTGGCTTACATGTTTTACAAATAATTAATAATTATGTAAGATGTTATACAATTTATTTTTATATCAAATTAAAATAAAAAATTGAAATTTAAAATAAAAGTCAAATGATAAGTAAGATTGCATTGACTCTATTTCAAATCAAATCAGCTAACTGAGTCTACGTATTTAATATAATTATAAACTAAACAAAACATAATAATGCTAAATTCAAAATTTAATAATTAAATAATAAAATTAATAATTGTTTTTAGATTTTCTATAATTTAAATCAAGTTAAAATAAAAAATTGAAATTTAAAATAAACGTCATTTTTATGAATTGACTAATAAATAAAAGACGTTGTATCAGAATAAAAACTGGAGGTCATCAGGAGGAACTGCTATGCTATCAGGTTTCAGCCCCTAACTCCTCTACCCAACATAGCAGCGGGGCCAAATACGTGCTAAGGACGTATTTCCTCTGATTAAATTTGATGTCCAGCTGATTAATACAATCACACAATGATCAAGTTTTTTTCTTTATATAAGATTTAATACTATCAGATTTAGCCTCTATTATTTATATCAAGTTAAATAAAAAATTAAAATTTAAAATAAAAGTTAATTTTTATGAATTGACTAATAAATTACAGACGATGTGTCAGAATAAGAATTAGAGGTCATCAGAAAGAAATGCAATGTTTTAACGAAACAAAAATTTCATTGACGTTTCGGCGTTAGTCTTTATTACACACTAAACATTTTAGTCACTAACAAAATACAACACTGTATACACATTTGCTATTAAAGAAGTCACGATGTTTTTGCTTTTTCTTATTTAATTTGTAATCCCTTTGACTGTTGAGCATTTTATCGGTCATTAATTGACTAATCCAGTAGTGTTCTAGTTTACATCGTTCGTTTGAATCTGATATATTACCTAGAATTATAGTTTTAAATTTATGCGTAGATAAGTGCCCGTAATGCTCTACTACACGGTCAGTTTTGTATTTATTATCTGTAGATTTGGTGTTATTGGCTTTGAGAGTGTTTTACTTACGCTCGTCAATTTCTTAGTCGCTCCTAAAGTGCTTTACCCGTCTCGGAAATTTTTATGGATGGATAATAAACAATACACTTTGCATTCAAATAAGATATTTTAAGTAAATTTTATCAGAGGAAATACGTCAAAAGAATGTATTTGGTCCGGCTGCTATGTTAGATCGAGTAATAGTAGTCAAAACTTGATAGCATAGAGGTTATTTTGATAACATCTAATTCTTATTTTCTGATATATCGTATGCTATTTATTATTCAATTCATACAAATTATTTTTTATTTCAAATTTTAACTTGATATAAATTATATAACATCTTATATAAAATTTATTTATTATTTATAATTATTTAATTATTTATTATTTAATTATTAAATAATAATGTCGGTTAGTGGCAAAGACCCCTACGTAAAACGCCCACATTCCCATGGTGACCCCGTGGGAACGTGGGCGTTTTACATGCTGGGACGTGACATGTGTAGATCCACTGTCTCCAAGTCATTTATCTTGGAGATAAATGACTTGTATACGTGAGGCAGTTTCGATCATGGTGGAACCGTTCAGTCAATCTAATCGAAATAAAATGTCTTCTTGAGAGGTAGTGTAATTTATGTCCAGTAATGCACTTTGATGATGCATTAATGCTATTGGGTGTTTTCAATCAATATTTCTTCGACAGTTTTATTTCCAATTTGAGATTCTAAAGGAAACACCCCTCCAATAGAGTTACATTTGTTTAGTATCTTCATTGCTTGGGTTGTTCGACCATTTTTCAGAGATCGGATAAATTGTTGCTTCCATGAGCTTTGACGCAGTTTTGAAAATTGCATCGACATTTGCAAATTATGAGCTTCATTGTATAGCTTATTTTATTGCTTTTCATTTCTAGAGATTTAGTCGACAAGCCAGTGTTTGTTTTCTTGTTGATGCATTCATGTAACCATCTTTCTGAAGAATTAGCTGAGGGAAAACGACAGTGACCTTGAGAATTTCGTCAGTGGGAGCCGTTATGGTTGAGAAAACCTCATAAGAAGATGTCAGTATAGAAATAAATTGTGAGCTCTCTTTGCATCCCGGAAGGCTGAAGGAGTTGGGCCTCCATTCAATCACCTCATTGAATATACTGTCAATTGATTCGTGTGAGTTTATTAATGTTTCCGGAGGGATATGTGTTGGATTGATCAAATGTACGATGCGAGAAGATATTCCATTGGGGTTTTGAGAATGCGAATTTGGTAGGTGGTCATGATCAATTTGCTTGTTTATACAGTTAGTGGCTCGGCAATTATTGCATGATCTGCACCCCCTACATTTGGCAGCTGGCCCATTGCAGTTACAGCAAGGAATGCTATCAGTCATCCTGCCACGAGCCATTGCCTCGAGGGCACTTGACGACACGCTCTTCGATAACTGTTGATCCCTTATTACAAATATTATAATATTTGTAATATGATAATATTATATTATAATAATATTATATTATAATATAATATTATTGATATTATATTTTAATATTGATCTAATAAATATCTAATATCAGATATTAGATACCTTACGTTTCTCCTGAATGTTTGTATCATTTTCAGTGATTTTCTGTATAAAAGTATTGGTTTTTAATATTATAATTTAATAATGTCAATATTGTTTATATTATTTATAATATTATTTATTAGCTTATGTATTCATCAACGAGACTAGCATGGAAAGAATATAGAGTTTTAACTTTTAATTTTTTTTGTAAATCATCTTTATAACATTTGTCAATTAATTTAATTAATTGATAAATTAATTAAATTAATTAAAGACAAATTGATCAAATTACTAAATTGATAAATCAACTTTATCAATTAATTTTATAAATTTTTTACTGATTAATCATCAAATGAAAAGTACACTTTAATCAATCATTATTACACAGAAGATGATCGACATGCACTGATTTAATAATTGATGATCTATTCTTTAAATTTAAAGGCGGTTCGATATCGCAGAAGAGTATTATTTATTTGGTGATAATCGGTGACTGATTATGACACAATTAATAATGATTTCGCAAACATTATCAAAGTGTGTAATATTTCTAAAAATGATGTTTAGATATTAAACAAATTAAAATAATTTTATTTCTTATGTTAAGGGTCTTATGGAATGTTTAACAAAAACACTATCCTTAGTATTATCTGCTTCCAATTTCGACTACAACGAACTACTAGAATTATGCAGTCTATCTAATAAACTATTCGCCAAGGTTAGTATTAGCTCACATCTATATAATACTCACTTCAAAAGCATTTATAGTTAATAATTTAATACTTTGATATAATAAATTTGATAATCAATAAGCGACTACTTACTTTGTAAGTAGTCGCTTAAATTTTACAATTTATACTTTAACTTTCTATAAATATAAAGACTATACCTAGCTATGAATTTAATAGTATTTACGTGCGTTATGTATGGATATATATGCCTATTGATTGTTTTTAAGCCTATGTTTTATCACTTAATTTCAAGTGATAAATAAAGTAGAGTGAATAAGTGACAATTCAGATCAGATACATGAGTCTACGTATTTTAACCGAAAATACGACAACTAAATTTTCGTGAAAGTATAAGCTAGCAAACTGTAAGGTTGTAAACGAAATCGACATAATAATGAATATATAATATATAAATTATATAATTATATAATGTATAATAGAAAATATATAATTTTTTGCTGCCGAATTGACAACAAACGACCCGATGGCGGATTTCTAATACAACGTAAATGTGGAAAGCTCTTGGTACAGGACTTTACATGTCCAAGCACGCTGGCAAAGAGTCATCTTACTCGTGCCATGTACGAGTACGATTGTATTGACCTTACAAGTACGATTGTATTGACTATACTCAATACGCATTTATGCCGTTAGCTATCGAGACACTTGGAGCATTTGGTCCTTCGGTCACCAAGTTTTTCCAGGATTTGGGAAAGTGGCTAGGTCGGGTCACTGCAGATCAGCGCGCAGGTTCATTTTTCATACACCGTATAAGCGCTGCTGTTCAAAGGGGCAATACGGCGTGTATGCTGGAGGCTATCATTGCCGCGTTCGCTGCCCAGACAGAAGGGGAAGTTCACGATACATGCGAGTACGGAATGTTGTCCGATGATGACCAGGACCGATTAGATGACTTCATTGATGGAGTGAAAGATCCTTTCTTGATGAAATCGACTGAGAATGGCATCAATGCGCTGTCAGGAGAAACGACAGATGGATGGGCAGAGGAAAGTGACGAAGACGAGAATGTTATCACCGACGGAACTAGTGAAATTGTCTTAGTTGTAAGTGTCGTGCAAGAACAATCATCAGAGGCAATACAGAATGACACAGACGAGAATGTGGATGTGTATGCGAATAAAAATGAGAAAGCAAACGAAGAAGAATCCGATGATAAACTTCGGTAGAAGACGACGAGAGCAATGAGGATACAACAACTGATGATAGTGCAGAGGACGATAAAACTGAGACATACGACTCGGTTGAAAAGGACGATTAATTTGAAAACATCGTGTTGGTAACTCGCGTTTTATTGATATATTGTATATTTTATATTCAATTAAATTTATAATAATAAAAAATATACACTAACCATTAATTTCATTGATAAATGTATAGATAGCATAAATATAAGCAGACTTTTAAATAGTTCTCAAAGTAAAGAACTAATAGAATCATATAAGTAAGTAAATTTTAAAAAAACTTTTATTATCAAAAATTTGTAATTATAATAAAGAATTAAAATCAATATGTATTGATGATATTAGAAACATTATAGAGACAGAACGCAATTGCAAAAGTCTTGATTTTGATAAAAATAAATGAACATATATGTACCAATAATCTAGAATTAATTAAAAATTGTGAATAAAGAAAAATGTTATCAAAAGGGTATAAATATAAATTAAATATTTTTTTAAATATTTTTTTAAATAAATTGAATTTATTATAACAAACAAAAATTGATAATTAAACTGGAGAAAATTCGTAAATTTGCGTAAACTTATACAAGTCTGCCGCGAAATCTGATATGCATATCAACAAATTAATATTTCATGTTTTGGCACAGTGGCCCTCAAGTCCAGAGTCTTGGCGCGAAGAGGGATTCTGCGATGATAATATTTGCGTAGGAGTGTCGATTTGACGGGTGCTGGTGAACTGATAGAAACCGGGAACATGGTAGCGCGGATCCCTTAGACAACGATATGATGCAATGGCCAAGGCAACGCTTGTTGATTTGGAATTTCCGACACAATGATATTATATTTCCTGTCGGTTTTATCCACCGTTCTTACCGCAATTGTCCTTATGACGAATTTTGCCGTAATTCCTGCTCCACCACTCGTCGAAAGAGTTAGTGGGAAGAAACTCCCTCGCTCCACATCAACTATCCTTTTAAGGTATTGATTCCTCTTTCTCATCTCGTTATAACCGTGTGCATTAGCAGGGGTTCTCTGAGAATAGGAAGGAGCATTGGAGTTGAATACGACTATGTCCATGAAGGGTCGCTCATTTCCATTTCCCAAGAGACCTGTACATACTATATCCGAGCGGGTGTCTCGATCTATTGTTGTATTCGGCGAATCAAATGCATGCGATGGGTGTACTGGAGCTAGGACGGGTTCGACCGCTACGCACGAAGAAACCCTGCTCAAATATCTTGCTATTATGTCGCGTAGTGAATTATGGCGAGTGATTGGCAAACCACCTTTTTTACACGTCAACGCGTGTGCCACATTGTTGGGTTGTCCACATATACACGATAACGGGACGTCTGAACACGTGAGGCCATATCTTAAATTTATCGAGTTTCGAAATTCACGAGCAGAAAGGCGACAGTAATATTTACGACAAAAATAAAATTTACAATTCGTTATATAATAACTAAAATGCTTACTTTAGTAAGCTGATTAATAGTGAAAGCTCTAATATATCTAAGATAAACATTTGGAAAGATTATATATTTGATAAAATTATAAATAAAATGAAAATAAAACACTATTTCAGTATTAATTCTACAAAAGAATTTTTAGAACAGACAAAAGGAACAAATTTTCATAATATAAATACGTACGATTTTAACTTGATATCAAAAGGGTATAAATATAGATTAAATAATAACAACGACAAAAATAAAATTCACAGTTCGTTATATAATAACTTAAATGATTACTTTAGTAAGCTGATTAATAGTGAAAGCTAGAATATATCAAAGATAAAAATTTGGAAAGATTATATATTTGATAAAATTAAAAATAAAATGAAAATAACAAACAATTATAAAAGAAAGATAAAATTAATAAAGATATGTATACAGAACTTACCAAATTAAAGAATAACTATATAATAACAATTATTGATAAAGCTAGTAATAACTTTGTCTTCATATGCAAAAAGCTTTATTATGATATACTAATGAAAGAGGTTAATTCTAATGATTTAAATGTAAATCCAACATATGAACGTAGTGAGTTGAGTTTAGAAACAATTATTATCATTGTTTTAATGATTTGATTGCAAATAATAATATCTTAAATGATTACTTTAGTAAGCTGATTAATAGTGAAAGCTCGAATATATCTAAGATAAACATTTGGAAAGATTATATATTTGATAAAATTAAAAATAAAATGAAAATAACAAACAATTATAAAAGGAAAGATAAAATTAATAAAGATATGTATAAAGAACTTACTAAATTAAAGGATAACTATATAATAACAACTATTGATAAAGCTAGTAATAACTTTGTTTTCATATGCAAAAATCTTTATTATGATATACTAATGAAAGAACTTAATTGATGAAAGAGGTAAATTACAATAATTTAAATTCAAATGCAAGATGTAAAAGTAGTGTTCTAGTTTTTGAAACAATTATCAAATATTATTAAAACAATTATTAAATTTCTTGTGCAGGTATTTTTTCTTGGTTTATTACATCTTATGAATTTCTTTATTAACCTTAAACTTTATCAACTCCAAAATTGAGCATCTAAATTTCTCGTTTATTTAATTAATTTTTTACTCAGCCGATATTTTGAGTAATTTATAGTTCAAAAATATTTTCTAAAAATGAATTTATAGGAGCGAGAGCGCTTTTGGATTGCTCGAGCGGCCGTCACAACATTGTTTGATCATATAAACTGTGATAAACCATGCAGTGATCGAAATATTCTGCTCATAATACAGGTACGCTTAGCAATAAAACCATTTAATAGCACAAATGTTTTCAATTTGCAGTTTATACTAAATGACATTGGAGGATCAATTAATTCAATCCTCTATACCGGCATTGAACCAACGATATTGAAGCCTTCTGAATCGGTAATTTGTGTCTCTTATATCAAATCAGCTAACTGATTCTACGTATTTAATATAATTATAAAATAAACAAAACATAATAATGCTAAATCAAAATTTAATAATAAAATAAGAAAATTAATAATTGTTTTTAGATTTTCTATAATTTAAATCAAGTTATAAAATAAAAAAATAGAAATTTGAAATAAAAGTCATTTTTATGAATTGAGTAATAAATAACAGACGTTGTATCAGAATAAGAATTAGAGGTCATCAGGAGGAACTGCTATGTTTTCAGGTTTCGGCCCCTAACTCCTCTACCCAACATAGCAGCGGGGCCAAATACATGCTAATGATGTATTTCCTCTGAAATAACTATCTAGTATCTTATTCTAATACAAAGTATTTATTTAACAATAATAATTTTTTGTCGGCGAATGCTTTTTTTATTTTTAATAATGATGTGGACCGACAATCTCGAGTTTCTTTAAAATATACTTTGTATTAGAATATGATACACTAGATAATCAAATCAGCTAAATGAGTCTACGTATTTTATATAATTATAAAATCAACAAAACATAATAATGCTAAATCAAAATTTAATAATCTAATAATAAAATTGTCAATAATAACATGTCAATAATAACATGTCAGTAGAACAAATCAAATAAGCTAACTGAGTCTTCGTATTTTATATAATTATAAAATCAACAAAACATAATAATGCTAAATCAAAATTTAATAATTAAATAATTGTTATAAGATTTTTTATAATTTATATCAAGTTAAAATAAAAAATGAAATGATACAATTTGGTCAATATTATTTATTTTAAAAGTACTTAAAAAATCAATAATTTAACTATCTACACACAAATTAATTTGTATTTAGATAATTTAAATAATCCCAATTTTGATATCTATATAGAGCCTAATCAATTCCGAATATTTTCCAGTTATATGATCTTATAATTATATAAGATATCTAATATATTATTAGATATCTAATAATATCGAATAATGTTGCATGTGGGTAAAATAAATTGTATTTTGGCGAAGCATCTCCGAGAATTAAAACTCTTGAATTTTACTTAAATATTTCGACTATATATAGTTTCGTATGAGATTATGAAGATCGATTGAAATCGGGACTGGTAATCCTGTTGTGGATGCTTTATTATCTATTGGATAGTTGCTAGGTTACACTAGGTGATTTTCGCATAGAAAACCAGCTACAGAATCCTTCCTTTATGATATCCAATTCCATACACCCTGACTAATAACGGCACCATTGCCACAGCCGTTTTCGTTTCGCACGCCTTTTGTCACATGTTGGTAGCCCCGGGATCGCCAGAAGGCTGACTACCAACTCTTCTTTCGAAATTTGACTTATCCGAGATTCGAGCTGTCACTCTCCGTACTTGGCTTGCGCTCTTGACTGCTAGGCTACGAATCCAGGATTACCAGATTTCACACAGTATATGAAACCTTCCATCATGATCTCAAGAAACTGCATTGTCCAAGATGCTCTCTGGCATGCTTATCATAGGTTGTTTCGTATGGGATCTAAAAGATCGATTGAAATCGGGCTGATGATTTTTTTAAAGTATCTAGGTCATACAAGGTGACTTTCGCTTAAAACCAGCTACATAATGAAAGATGTCCCCATGGTTTTGCTATTTCTTATTTAATTTGTGATCTGTTTGACTGTTGAGCATTTTATCGGTCATTAATTGACTAATCCAGTAGTGTTCTAGTTTACATCGTTCGTTTGAATCTGATATATTGCCTAGAATTATAGTTGTTCAAAAATGTTTGTGTAGGGTATTGCCCACCGCACTTTACTACACTGTTAGTATTGTATTTATTATTTGTAGACTCGGTTTTCTTGCCATTGAAACAGGGTTTTACAACCGCTTGTCGATTTGTTATTTGGTCATCAAGTGATCTGCTAGTCTCTATCACATACTGTGTACCGCAATATGTACAAATTGCTTGATAGATATTTTCAGTTTTTCATCAGTCATAGTTTCCACTAATGGGGTAATTTAGACTTGTAATGTAGCTTTGGATATTCCTGCCTTATTGTATTTCTTCGCAGCATGCACATCGAGGTGTTTTGCATTTACTTACTTCGTTGAATATAGTGTTGTTCTATATTGCCTTAGTAGATTAGTCTGTTTATAAAGTTGTTGGGCTTCTTAAAATATATTTTTGGCTTTATCGTCTCGACAAATTCCTGAGGCACGGCTGTGTTGTATACGTTGTTTAGGTCTGTTGGTAGTTTCTTTAGAGCTGATTGGTAAGTTATTACGATTGGTGTTGGGATATCTGTTTCCCATGCTGTATTTTGACCTCATCGATTCTTTGCATCATCCTTGCTTTATTTATCTGTTGTCCCTGTAACAATTTGGAAATTGTCTTAATATAAATACTTACAATTAAAAAAACTAACAGAGCGAAAGGTTTTGAATAAATAATATCTAATTGTTTGCTTTGCCCTAGTGACGGGTTAAAACAAATTGTTAACTGATCTATAGTTGTATCTTATTAATATGGATCTTTTCCAGTGGTCACATTAACCTATATAATCTAATTATTTGATATAATTATCTGATTATTTGAATTAATAGAAAAATTAATAGAAAAGATAATAAATCTAACTTAACTGTGGATTCGTGCTACTAAATAAATCAAAAGGTTATCTATTCTTAAGTTTAATCAAGTTGTTTTGCATATTGTTTAATATAAATATTGTTTTAATAAATAAATATAATTCATTCAATAATTAATGTTTTATTCACTAATGTATAGATGAATGCTTGTTCATGTATGGAATTCGAAGTATTAAAATTAAGAACTTTATACAATGTAAACTCGTGATGTAAACACAATGCAATATTAATAATATTATATTAATATGATCTTAATATAATAATATTATATTAATATGATCAGTTTATATTATATTAATATAAACTCGTGATGTAAACACAATGCAATATTAATAATATTTTATTAATATGATCTTAATATCATATAATATTATGATATTAATATTATATTAATATTATATTAATATGATCCTGATTAATATAATATTATATTAATATATAATATTATATTATATATTAATATTATATTAATATATCATATTTATATATTAATATGACATTGTGATAATATTGTAAATATTATCACAATGTGTAAATCGGTAATATACAAATCAGCAACTAAATATTAATAAGGCAAAGAGACAATTATTTATTTCACAATTTAGATCCAATATTCCTCTGGAACTTGGGAAAGCCATTATCAAGGATTATTCAATTTTATATTTCATCTCTCTGTGTTTTTATTTTTATATGCAAAAATAATACAGAATTGAAATTTAAAATTGAATAACCTCTTTTAATGGTGTGTCCACGTGCCACCGAAATATTAGATCAAAATTGTGAAATAAATAATTATGTATCATCGCCTTATTTACAATCTAATGACAATTTGTGGCATCTACTAACAATAAATAGTGATGCTTTTCAGCTTAAGACGGTTTTATTTGAACGAAATATAAATGTGAATTACTCAATCTATTATATTAAATTTCAACAATTTAATTTATATTAGATTCAAACATGTGGCGCAGAGTTTATGCGATCGTATAATTTTGAGATACTAACATTTGTCAGTGAGGTTGCATCATTTTCTCATTTGAAGGTAACGTTTACATTATTAATTCAATTTCATTTGATTACCTTTTACATGTAAGGAATTTTCCAAAGAATATCCTGAGCATAATATGAATACCAGTCTAACCGAAGATGTTATCGGATGTCAGATTAAAGCAGGACTCTCCCAATATCTTGCTCTCGAATTTACTAGAGGGAGAGAAAGCAGATTGATATCAAGAATGTTACCATGGTTATATGATTCACCATCAAGCATTCAAGGGTAATGTTTGAAAAAATTGAAATTTTTATTCGTTATATAATATATTATATATACTTATATATACAATTTATATATTCTTAAATATTAACCATAATATTTTCATTTAAAATGAAGAATGTCGTGCTGTCTTGAAAACTTCATGTCGAGTCGATATAGATACGGAAATATCACGCTACCACTAATCACGGAAGCAGCATTGACGACCTTCCTTCGATCATGCTCTCCATTATGCATGCTCCATTTTATCCGCTGAACGGAAAAGAACAGAAAAGCATGGGCCTTTATTTATATTGACTTAAATAAAATGTTTAAATTACTTATATAATAATTATATTTTTATATTTAATAATTAATTATTTTGTTAATAAATAATTTTTATTTCTTGAGAGAAGATAACAGAATCAGGATTCCCGCAAATGGGCCCAAAATACAAATGCTTGAATTCAAAGTCATTAAACCCGCGGATCTACCGCCTGATACATTCGTTCATTAGTTCAGTTACCAAGGCACCACGAATTTGCTCGCACAAGTCTGATTCCAATACATTTTCTGAACTGCGCAACGCACTCAGAATATGCCTGCTTGTTGCTCCTAGAAGCTATCTTCGCTGCCCTTTTAATTACTTTGCTTGCATTAGCTCCGACCCCTCCTAATGCTGACATAATGAGCGGCAGAAATATTGCTCGTTCAATCTTTGTTACTCGTTCCGAGTACTTTGAGATCTTCCTCAGTGCATGGTATCCAAACGCAGCATCAACGGACCTCAGTGCATACGACCTTGCAAATGGGTTAAATATCGATACGTCCATCAAGAACCGCTCAGTCTGTATGCCGAAAAGACCGTGGCAACTTATGTCAAATCTCGCGTTTATATCCCTCGATGTAGCCTGACACGAAAATACAATGTTTGAGTCCACCGATGTCAGCGTAGGCTCAATTTCTGGTTTCGTAGTTACATCAGCTAGAATTCTTGCAACTATGTCTCTCACCACATTGTGTCGGATAATCGTTTTACCACTCGTCTTGCACGATAGAGTGTGCTGAACAGAGTTCAAGTCGCCACATTTACATTTCTCAGGCGCTTGCAATAATGCTGTGTTATATCTTGTCGCAATGCCGTCGCAAAATTGTCTGTTACTCAAGCGAAAATCGTAATACTCAGACGGTAGAATGTTGAGCCAACTTGAAGCACTCTTCACCGTAAGAAAATAAAGCGTATGAGACAGCTTGACCTAAAGAGAGTCGAAAGACTCTCTTTAAGTCGAGCTGTCTCATACGCTTAATTTTCTACGACGCAGTCTGCCAACGAGTCGCAAGTGAGTCCGAATCCTCAGACGAGTCAAGAGCCTGGCAATTATAGCAGAGTATTGCCACTCTTTTACCGAGTTTACACACAGGGTTCGCAATTCCCAAACCTCCAAACCGCAATGGGAGACTTAAAATTCTATACATAAGATCGGACGGTTGCTCGACGATTAACTTATCAACCATTTTCTTTCTTATTGCTCTCTTAAGAAGGGCAAACCATTCGGGATCAAACAGGCATGCCCGTTGTATGTCTCCATTTATGCTGTACGCAGTTCGTAAGCAACCAGTAAGACATTTGCATAGACATTGCAGCTACCTCGCTCAACCGCTCTTTCAGAGCTATCAATTTTTGAATCATTAGCTTAATCTGTTCCTCCTCATATGCTTGAAAACCGATTGGGCACCCAAGTATAATTAGTCCGTCAGTGTGAATCGAGATACCATGCGATTCGAAAGGCTGGCACTTTTCTATCTCGGCCGAGCCCGCTTAAACTTTACATTTCGTCGAGTTTACGTGAAACCCATACATTTGTCTAATACTTTTCATGGATTCAAAGAATTTAACAGATCGTCTGGCGTTCCCACGCACGTAACATCGTCTGCATACCATAGTTGCTGTATTAAATTTAATTTAATAATTAAATAAAAAAATTATTAAATAAATTATTTATATTATTTTTGTGTACTCTAAATGTAATTAAAGTTATATAAACCAAAATTCACATCGTTTGTATAATTTAAATTGTTTTCAGAGCCATGAAGATATAATTTTATCATAAATTTATATATTTTAGAGACTACTGTCTCTGTTCTAATGCATAGGAACAAGATCCTTACAAATCAAAATAATTATCTTAAAAATAGTAAATAAATTAGTTCAAAGATTGTGCCCATTTATTTTATGATTTTACAGTAGTCACTGAAATATAGATGTTTTATGATCATATACAACAGTACAAAATTTTGCAGCAAACTACTTTTTTTGTAAAGATTTAGTTCATATGTCTGATGATGGTGACTGTAGTCATCGAAATATAGCCATCTGGTCTAGAAAAAAGCATATAAATTATTCCCAAGAATATAGTACGTATTTAAAAATGATCGGTGTTTTAAATGAAAATATGTAAAATATGTTTTTAAACATTTTTCTATCAATTTAATATTGGCTGAAAGAAATTATACTGTTAACGCTACTATTTCTTTTAGCCCTGAAGAGTTCGCTGCCTGTAGTAACCATTTGAGATTACTAAATTGGCTATTGATAGGATCTCTGACGCATTCTGCTATAAGTAAAAATAAGCAAAAAATAATCAGCCAGCCCGTTCCTATTGATGCTAGTAATTCCATTTGTGATTTAATTGTTTACTTCATGACCGAATTTGCTGATCAAGGAATGGACTCATCTTTGCATATTTCATCACTCTGTCATTCTGTCATACTCTGTCAGGTATTAAAACCTATCACTATTGTATTTTAACAATAATATGCAAACCATAATTGATCAGATCCACTTTTTATATTCAAGGCAATGTGTAATGTATAGAATATTTTTCTAATTTAAAACAATACTATAAATTACTATTTTTTTTGCTTTGCAAAGTATATAAGTGATTGCAATAGTAATCTCAATTTCCAGATCGTAGAAATCTCAATTTCCAGATCGTAAAAATTTAAAATTACGATCGGCCTGATCCGCTCTTCGATGTTTGGTTTTCTTCTTGTATTGTTTTGAGTTCTGCTTACATCTCTACAATTATGGCTTCTACATTCAACGATAGCTTATGCCCTTGCAAAAAATATTTTTTGTAAAGCATGTAAATGCTTGAAATTAGGCAAGTCTCGTTTGAATTGTTCCCCGGGAAGCAAGTTATATAATAGAGATCAATGAAATTCAGGTAGTTCAACGATTCTCATGAATTATATCTTTAATTATATTGATGTTATTAAATTTATAAATAAGAATGAATTTCAACAAACATATTTTTTAATTAACAGGAACAGAAAGTATAAACCTGCATGCTCTTTTACAAACTTCATCTGGAAGCCTAACACGGAATGCGTCTAGCACAGACGCCTAGCCCCAATGAGTCGTTTTGATCTTAGTATACTCATCACTACAGGGTGGTCAAATAAATTTCTCAAAATCTATGATATATTATTACCTCCTACAGAGTGGTCTAAATGTTCACCTAAACGAGCTGTTTTTACATTTCAGTAAGTTCGATCTATCACATCACTCAGTAGTTTGCAATTCATATAACCACTATATGTGGAGTGACGAATCTTGGCATCTGCGCTAGGGCTTTGCTGGTGCTTTGTAGCTAGAGAGCTTTTGCTCGTGCGTTGTTCTTCAGCTGTATACAATAATTATTAAATAATTTTAATTATTCAACGATTTAGAAATTTAGACCAACCTGTAGTGATTAGTAGACTAAGGTCGAAACGCCCCATTGTAGGGCAAGGCGTCTGTGGTAGGCGCATTCCGGGTTTAACTTCTTGACGAATGTTGTAAAAAAGCCTGCAGGTTTATACGTTTCTAATCGTGTTAATTAAAACAGCTGTATGAAATTATTTCTTATTAGTATAACGTCGCAAGTAGTTTTCAATTTAACCTCTGACAGCAATTTACTAAACACACACTCCTCCACCAGTAATATAATTTTAAAAATATTTAATGATTTTAATATAAAAAATTATTTGAATATCCGATTTTAAAAGTAAAAATAGTCTATTTTTACTAGTGTCTTTTAGCATTAGCATTAAATATAGTTTGTTTTGCTCTATTGGTATTTCACTGTTAATTAAAAATGCAAAGTATTAGAAATAGCGTAATCTGTTTCTGGTGATTCACGACTTGCATTAATTATATTTACAACGTATTTTAACTAATTCCAACAGATTCATTAATCGGATATCTGAGTCAAACTGAGATCCGATTAGAGCAAATTATGCAATTATAAGATAATCGTAATTCACCCAATCATGAATTATAGTAATCAATTACTAATCGATTTAACATGTCAGCTGTAGCGACAATGCGAATTAAAAATATTATATTTTGTAGTTGAAAATTTGTGTAACGTTTTCATTTTTATTTTTGTAATAACTAAACTCAAACACGTTATGCATATTTGATGCATATTCTAATTAAGAATTAATAATCTGATTAAACCACATGTAATGTCTATTCCCACAAAAGTGCTCAATAGTACTGGTTTCTTAGACAAATTGAGAGCCTTAGATTTAAATAATAGTACAAGAGTAATTTTCACCTTAGAGTAAAATCACTATTTACTAACGTATCGGTAAATGACGTAGTCGACTTCGCTTTGTCTAAACTTGGCGCCATTGGACCAATGCTGAACATGTTGTTAAAACTAGAAGGTTATTTCACTTAGCATGTACTACTAATTTTTCATTCGATGGAATGATTTATAATCAACTATTTGGGTAGCAATGGGATCACCGATAGGTCCTGTCTTGGCGGACTTGTATATGCAAAAACTAGAGGTAGAAGCTATTAGTCGCTGTAGTACTCGCCCTTTCGCGTTTTACCGTTATATAGATGATATTTTCGTAATTTGACCCGGTAGTCAAGATAAAGTAGATGATTTCATTAATCTTTAATTATTTGAATCTTCGTATAGAGGTTACAATTAGCTGGCCCCTTAATGAATTTCTACCGTTCTTAGATTATGAGGTTCCAACTAATGACATTACTATTACCAAGGTTTATAGAAAAGAAAATGAAACTAGTTTATATATTCGTTGGGATAGCAATCATTCGAACTCTAAAAAACTAGGTGTTTTCCATAGCTTCTGCCTACGAGCCTTTCGAATTTGTAGTCTTGAAGTAGATCTCCACACGTAATTAGTTGTTAGCTTGTAATTAGCTTGTCATCATATTTACTGCTCTTGGTTACCCAGCTGTTAATTTAGACAAAATTATAAACATGACAAAGGAACGTTTTAACAACTCAACGTCATTTGTCTTAATTGGTCCTAAACCATTGAGGCATTGGTTATCTATTTCATCATTAAGCAACTTAAGTCAAGACATTATAGTTAAAATAAAAAGATATATTAAACAATCTGGTTTGCCGCTATAAAAGTTTCGTTGTATGAGAAATTTTTGCTTAGTGTCAGCCGTTACAAAGCCAAAAAGATCGTTGCTTGATAAGACGGGTGTCGTCTATAGGATAGGTTGTAATGATTGTCCCAATACGTATGTTGGGCAAACAGGACGAACTCTCAGAACGAGATTAGCTGAGCACATAATGACGCTCACAACATCAGCTCATTCTGCATTAGCTGATTATACATTGGAGACAAAACATGAAATAGATTTCGATAAAGCTCAGATTTTATGTATAGAACCTAATCTAAATCGTCGACTGATTTTAAAGGTTGTGGCAATAAAAATATTAGATCCAGATTTGAGCATACAGAATGATTTCCTGTTACATACACTATAATAATGTTGCTTTGTAATATTTTGTTGTTTCAGATTATTCTTCATGAAAATGTTCTCGGCTAGGGATCGAAATATTGAAGAAATGCTAAATTTATTTTTTGACGCGAAAGGCTTTTCGATTAAATTATAATACTTTTATTTTAATTTTTAATTGTCCAACAACGCTCAAAATATTGAGTTTCATAATCAGCCTGTAAATAAACGTAAACAAATAGTTATTTGCATTATGTTAATTGTTGATAAAGTATTGATGAATTTATCTGCTGAAATGGATGAGTAGAAAATATTTTTGATCATGTTGCTTTGTAATATTGTGTTATTTCAAATTATTCTTCTTGAAAATGTTCTCGTCTCGGGATCGAAATATTGAAGAAATGTTAAATTTATTTTTTGCTGGGAAAGGCTTTTCGATTTTATATGGAATATGTACCATAGCGTGTCTCATTCAGATTCAACTTATTCTAATGAAGAGTATGAAATACAACAAAAAAATAAAATTTAAAATGATTTATATTTAAAATATTTAAATATAAAAATATCATTTTTAAAAATTAAAAACCGAATCCTTTTTGCATCTGTTTTTACAATGTCAAATTTTAATTTTAAATTGGTACATATTTCATCCCATCTCGCTGATAATTATTAACATCATTAGGTAAATACAAAGTACACAATAATATTAACTAATTTAAAACTTAATCAAACGATATTGGACAAACTCAAGCATTACAACAACAGAGAAAGAAATTTCTAAATTTATAAAATGCAGAAAATAAATAAAAATATGTAGAATGAAATAAGCAATGTAAACAAAGCATTTTTACTGTTGATAATTTAAGTTTAGCTGAAATCAAGGTTCTTAAATTTTATTATCTAATGTTTAAATACATAAATCTGTTTATCTGTCTTTTTTAATTAATCAAGCTATGGACAATGTATTGTGAACAGTATATCAAATCAGAAACTGTACTCGTTCAATTAATGGAATTTTGGACTCGAATAACACCAGCAATTCTTCAATTAATTGCTAGTACCAAAGATGTACGTAATATTTTTTACATCAACAATGTCTGGTCAATTTCGTTAATTTTCTTTATATACTAACTTACCAAAAGATAATTAATACAGAAATAAAATTATGGTTATTTTTTATACTACAAATAATGTACCAAAATAAAATGCTGGACTTATATAAAAGCTTTTAATTCTAGCAGAAGTTAGTGGCGCAATTAATTTATGACTTTTGCCACAGTGAACAAATTGACATTTGATCGATAATTAAAAATTAATTATTTGAATAATTAAGAATTAATAATAATTAGTATAATAATATCATCTATTACATGACTACGTACAAAAATAAGTTTCTTATTTGCAAGGATGTGTTCAGCCCGTCCGAGAAATCATCGAACAAGTAGCCGAGATATTGAACAGTACACTTGCTCAATAATTCGAAATGGATTGTAATTTTGAAAATATTATTTAAAGTTCTAATTAAGGACCATTTGCGGGAACCTATTTCAATGTAATATAAAAATTATAAATTTATAAAAAAAACAAAAATAATATCAGTATGATAATCATATTGATAATGTCTTCCCTATTTTATATTAATAAAATATTAATATAAATTATTAATAATTGTTTCTAAACTTAAATCATATGTTGTGTTTATATTTAAATCATTATAATTAACTTCTTTAGGCAGTATATCATAATAGAGCTTTTTGCATAATAATACATGTTATTACTAGCTTTATCAATAGTTGTTATTATATAGTTATCCTTTAATTTAGTAAGTTCTGTATACATATCTTTATTAATTTGATTTCTCCTTTTATAATTGTTTGTTATTTTCATTTTATTTTATCAAATATATAATCTTTCCAAATTTTTATCGTAGATATATTCGAGCTTTCACTATTAAATCAGCTTACTAAAGTAATCATTTAAGTTATTATATAACGAACTGTAAATTTTATTTTTGTCGTTGTTATTATTTAATCTATATTTATACCCTTTTGATAGCAGCTTTCTTAATTCACAATTTTCAATTAATTCTAGATTATGGGTACATATATGTTCATTTATTTTATCAAAATTAAGACTTTTACAATTGCATTCTGTTTCCATTATGTTTCTAATATTATCGTTACATATTGATTTTAATTCTTTATTATAATTACAAATGCTCCGTTTTAATAGCGGAAACAACTTATACCTTATTTTATGAATATATTTACTTAAATCTGACCCTATTATTTCTTTACTTTTAGAATTATTTAAAAAACCAGCTATATTTATGTTATCTATACATTTATTGATGAAGTTTATGGTTAATGTATATTTTCTATTGTTATTATTTACATTTATTGTACGATTATAGTATTTTGTATCACAATAACTGTCTATTATACAACTCAGCCTATCATAGTCGTTAATTAATTTTTGATTTATTTAACATATGATATCTTTAGAAAAACTAAATAATATCTTTAATTTCATCTAATGTATATGTTTTCCAAATGTTTATCTTTGATGTATTTAAGTTTTCATTATTAACCAGCTTACCAAAGAACTTATTTTAGCCGAGTTTCCTTATTTATTACATTAGATTCGTAAAGATACTCATTGTGCACGCTTTATTGTTGCGTCGTTCTCTACTTTTTCTATTAAATATCAAAATAAATAACTACTATCTTAAAATAACAACAACAATTTCTTGACAAGAAAAAACAATAAATATACAAGATTTTTTCTGTCAACCACTCGTCCGGGTGTCAGGTCGTGGAGGCAATGGACGAACCAAACTATTCCAGACATTGCGATCCTGGGCGACAGACTAGAGTTATCTTACAGATATTCAAAGGCGGTCTTCGGCCAGTTTCGAGATTTGATCTCACCGCTGGTATCGAGGTTTACATCGAGGTCACTTTCTAGAAAGTTCGGCCGGGAAAACCCTTCGAAGAAGGCGATCTATAGACATCGTCAGAACGTTTACTAATCACTTCAACTGACTTATTTCGATGTGACGAAGCAGCAACTTTACTCCGAGTTCATTCCGGATGATTGAATTCTTAACCTTATTTCTAAGGCTAAAACCTGCTACACCGCGAAGCAACCACATATCGGTCGCCTGTAACCGAGATATTATCTTTTCGGATATAACCCAAAGCTCATGATCATAGGTTAAGATAAGAACGAAAATTACGTGATAAACCGAAAGCGTCGCCCGGAGACTCAACTCTCGCTTCACCACAACAGACCAGTACAAAGAACGCATTGCTGCGTTAGCCGCACAAATCAGCTTTTCAATCTCCTTGATGTTCATGCCGTCTCTCGAGAACAATACCTTACGATACTTTAAATCCTCCACATCAGGAAAAATCTTATTCTTAATCCGGATTGACATTGACATTATTCCGAGACGAACACATAGAGACAGTCTTAGAGGTACTAAGCAACATCCCTGTCGCTTAGCATTCCATCGGAAATCGATCTAGTAGGAATCGTAAGACCTCAGGACAAAAAGTCAACAAGACGAAATCATCTGTAAAAAGCAGAGATGGTAACCTGATGTAACCGAACTGAAGACCGACATCCGTCAGAGCAACCCGTCTCAAAATTTTGCCCATGTAAACAAGTAAACAAAGTGAAGACAACGAACAACCCTAACGAAGCCCAACGCCTACTGAAAAAGACTTAGACTTCCTACCAAGAACACGAACACAACTCATATTTTGTTCATACAAAGAAGCCACAGCTACACTAAGATAGTGTGGAACTCCATACTATCTAAGTAACTCCCACAACCTCTCTAGCGGAACTCGGTGGAATGCCTTCTCCAAATCTCAAAACACATGTAAACTGGTTGAGCTAACTCCCAAGACCGTTCATGGATTGTTGAGATAGTAAAGAGCTGATCCTTAGTTTCACGACCCGGACGAAAGCCGCATTGTTCCTCTTGCAAGTGTCCCTCAACTATAGGCCGTATCCTTAACTTAAGAATCCTAGCAAATGGCTTACCAGTTTGGCTAAGCAGAGTGATGCCCCGATAATTGGAACATACTCTTCGGTCATATTTCTTAAAGATCGGTACCACCAACCGAGTTCGCAACTCACTAGGAACCTTGCCTGATTTAAATGCAACGTTGAAGATCCGTATTAGCCACTTCATTCCAACAACGTCGATAGCCTTTAAAGCTTCAGGTCGTCGAATTTCGTCTACTCCAGAAGACTTACCATTACGAAGTTTTTTAACATCAGCAATGACCCCTTCCAAAGAGATAAGCTCTTCCGTTGGTTGCAGTCTCTACTTCAACAATAGAAGGCATATCCATCGGATTAAGGAGACTCCTAACATGCTCTTTCCAACAGCCAAGAATTATTTTAATGTAAGTCAGCATAGATCCTCTCTTGTCATAGACAGTTTGCAGAGTTTTCTGCTTTCCAACACAGAGGTTCCTGATCGTCCTCCATAACATCTTCGAAACCGACCTATAATCAAGTTCTAAGTGCTCTCCAAAACTTCGCTAAAACCGCCATCTTCGCTTCGGTAACTGCTCGAGCTGAAGCTATCTTTGTCCTTCGGTTTTTGTCTACAGCTTTTACTGATTTATCGTGCAAAGTTGCCTTATAAGCCAGCTTCTTCTGTTGGACAAAATCTCTAACTGTTGGTGTTCACCAAGCAGTTCGAGTATTTTCCCTGGACAAGCACCTAATTTCTTCGAGCTATAACTTTTCACAGTTGCTTTGGTAAGCGAAGATCTGAACATTTCATATTCCTGATCAATGCTCTTTACATCTTCTGGCAACCGAAAAAAGTCCTCCTGGATGTAGCCAGAAAAACGTTCTTTGACAGAAACATATGATCGACTTTCCAAGCACGACTTGACACAACGTGGGTTTACCAGGCTTGTCTAGCATCCGATCTGGCAATCGAAGTTTACTAACTACAAGGTAGTGATCAGTTGTCAGATCAGCCCCACTCTTCGCACGAGTGTCCAAAACATAACGTCGCAGATCAGATGAAACGATTACAAAATCGATCATGGATCTCTGACAGAGAATCCTGACGCCATGTGCATCTATGGATCTCCTTATCTTCAAACATAGTATTGATTATGCACAAATTGTTACGAGAACAAAAGTACAATAATTCAACACCACTCGCATTCAGATTAGAGTGTATGTTCCTTCGTAACAATCCCTTCCAAGTGTTACTGTCGTTACCAACATGACCATTGAAGTCACCCAATAGAACGAGGGTATATCCAACAGGAGTACTATCAAGCAGAGCCTGAAGATCTTCCACGAATGCTGCCTTATCCGAGAAATGGTTGGGAGCATACGCACTCGCAACAGATATCCTCTTTCCCTCTTTGACTAAAAGTCTAAGAGACGCCAGCATTTCGTCTACTGGGTTAAACCTCTCTACCACGAACGACAACCGAAGACTTGTAAGTATCCCTACACCCGCCTGTCGTCGCTTTCCGTTGATAACTCCCGAATAGTTCAAGGTCCAACCTTGATCCAAAAGTTTAATTCCAGTTCCAGAATAGTGAAGATAAGTCATTCCGACTATTTCAAGACCGAAGCGAACACTCTCTTCAACTAATTCTGGTTACTTCCCCGTCAGCGAGATGACATTCTACGTTCCTACATGAAGGCTAGTCCACTTCGGATTTTGATGCCTCTTTCGCTGTCTCCGTACAACGGCATGATCACAAGGCATCCGACAATGAAAACTTCTCCGGTCAGTGGTGTTTTGACAATTGTTCTTCGCACTTGGTTTATGCATTGTGAATTTGTTGCTTGTCATTTACATTGTCTTGATTTGTGTGTTCGGCTATCTCCTGTTCCCGATATCCTTTGATGATCCAACATCGATACAGCAAGGAAACAGGTCTCTGAGACTCTAACGCCTTTTCGTCCGTTGTCCAATTTGCCGTTGGAGTCTACGGTGTGAATTTGTTTGTTCGGTTATCTCCTGTTTCCGATATCCTTTGATGATCCAACATCAGTACTGTAAGGAAACAGGCCTCCGTGACTTTTTTCCGCTTTTTCGTCCATTGTCTAGTCCGCCGTTGGAGTACTCGGAGAGATCGTAGATTGTCTATAAAAATACTATCCTTACGGCTGATTTAAGCCGGTCAATTATTTTGCCATTCATCGACGAATGTTAAACATACGTTGCCTTGGCCGCTCCACGAAGAGGCTAATTGCCTCTAGGTGCCAGCAGTTTAATACTTAATCGACTGGCACTTAGCGGTCCACTATCTTTACGAATATAATTATAATATTTAATATAATTTAATATTATTTAATAAAATTCATATTATTTGTACATAAGATAAAATTTATACTATATTACTATAATATTATAATATTATGTTATATAAAATATGTATCATAAAGATATTATATAATATATTATCTAGATATTATATATAATATCTATATATTATAAATAATATAATATATATTGTATTGATTAAATAACAAAATCAAAATTTTTACATAGTTGGCAATCAAGTTCAGAATATGGGCAATGCTCTGTCATCGGCGGCATCCAAAGAACAGGCGGGGTTGCCCCGTGTAATAGCCGAACTTGATTGCAAACTATGTTCTGAACGTGATTGCAAACCATATTCTGAACTTGATTTCAAATTATGTATTAATTTTATCCTATGTATAAATAAATGAAAAATATATATTATTTAATACAAATATAAATTATTTAATCTCAAAAAATATGATTTTTTTATTTTTTATTTTTTTAAATGCAATTCAATTATTATACAGGGCTACCCGCAAATGGGTCTCGTAAAGATATTACTGGTTTTCTTTAAGAATTGGGCGTAATCTGGTTCTCATTATGATTACTCTCATTCTCCGTCTGCCTGTTCTGCAAACTGATCATGATGATTTCGGCAAGAATCCTCGCTAGACAGTCTCACCTGCAACATCAAGTCTCTCAACGTGTTTACGGGCTTGTGAACTCTCGATAGCGGTGAACGTAAACATTGGGATACAGATTGATATATATTATTATTGATATATATTATTGATATATATATTATTTAATACACATAAATAAATATTAATAAACAAATAAATATTACAAATATAAAAAACATTATAAATCTAAACTAATTAATAAAATATTCAGCATAAAAAATCCTTTTTTCAATGTAAATAATTAACTGTTTTTAACTGATTTCAATAATTTAGCTGGGCGAGATGATGAACTTACATTTTCTGAGTTTACTGGAAGCTCTACAAGAAAGTAACTCAGTCGTATTAGCTAAAGTAAGTGACTAGTGTGGTGTATGAAATTATTTATATTATTCATGAAAATATTACTAGTTTTAAAATTGCGCTTTAAAAAGCATTTAATTAAATTATGCCCTTATGTCTCTATGAAAATGAAATTTCACAACAGTTTTCAACAAAAAAGTGTTTTTAATTCTATTTATCATCATATTTATATTTTTATAAAAATATAGAAAATTATAAAAATTATAAAAACATCATTTATATTTTTAAATTTTATATTTTTATTTAAAAAGCATTTACTTCTAGAAAACCTTAAAAGATCGTTTTCGTTTAAACTTTTGTAGATTTGACCAACACAACGTTGTACTTTTTAACTTATAATTCTTGTATTTAGCCATTCTAACGGTATATGCTCTACTATGTTTAAACTCTTTACGAATCGCAGTTTCTCCCTATGATATATAAAGGTTTTTTTTCTTATATGAACTTTTATTCTATTAAACTTTAAGATATTAATAGAACATTTAAGTTATTAAAGTTTATTGATAAATTAATTATTTATTTAATAAATTATTTTAAATAATTTTATTTTTTAAAGGACTTTATGTTTTACATCATTGACTTGTAACTTTTTGAATGCTATTTACTATTCAATAATTACTAGGTTTTTAAATTCTTTCAAATTTTCAAAAACAAATCATTTTTAAAAGAAAAATATATTGTGTGGGTTCAAGCATTAATATTTTGACGGAAATAATCTACACTCGCCATTAACTAGATACTTATTGCATCAAATCAGGCACGTAATCAGTATTAAGCTTATATTCGAACCGTACCTATTTAAATCATAGCAAATGATTAGACACTATCGATAGTCCATATTCATGACAAGTAGAAGACCAAACATATAAGCATTGTATCGTCAAAAAGTTAATGATTCAAAATCTTAAAAACTAAAACATCTAAGAAAGGTAAGCCTTATTAGTTTCTAAACCAACGCTCCATTGTATAGAAGAATCTTTAAAATTTAATTAACTTAACAAATATTGGTCATTAATGATACTTATGCAAAAAATAGACATTACAATTATAGTATCCAATCAATTACAAAACAAAAAATCATTTACATGGGATTTTGTGTTTAATAATTTAATAATTTAATAATTTTGGTGAAGATGATAGCACGAGCTATCGAAATATTGTAAATTTTTGAATAGAATTAATTTCTAAGTTCCAGCAAATTTACAAAAATATACATTTGTGTACTTTCTTTTTATCGTCAAAAGACTACAGCGGGTTATAATAAAAATCACAGTTTGTTATAGGATTATTTTTTTGAAAAAATCCTATAACACTTTTACTTGATGATTATAATCCTATAACCATAAATGGCAAATTTGATGATTTTGTGTTTAATAAACTGTTTGTAATTTTCATAAAGATGATAGCATAAGCTATCGAAAGATTGTAATTTTTGGAATAAAATTAATTTCTTCGTACCTGTTAAATTATAATATTATATAAAACAATTAATAACCAATCAGATCAGGTAACTGAGTCTACGTATATTAGATTATTTATAAATTAAAAATAATACTAAATAAAATTAAAATAATAAAATAATTAATAATTAAAAGATTTTATCGACAGTATTTGTTCGTCCCCATCGCCATCGAAACACTAGGCGCGGTCGGTTTGAGCGCTTTTGCGTTTTTAGGCAGTTTGGTTCAAGGTTGAGGCGTACAACCGGTGATAAACCCGCATTCAGCTGCCTCATGCAACGAATCAGCGCAGTCTGCAACGAGGGAATGCGGCATCCTTTTTGGAGTCCGCTGGAGATTCCCCCTGGCAACTACTTTCTTTGACGATATCTATATTTAGAAAATTATAATTCGCAGTCCAAATTAAAGATTTACAAATAACATGCTATCAGGTTTCGCCCTCTATTCCTCGACCCAACATAGCAACCAGGTCAAACACGTGCTAATGACGTATTTCCTCTGATAAAATTTGATTATCAAGTATTCTATTCTGATACAAAGTATATTATTTATTATCCGTCAGTAATAAATTTCCGCTTTATGTTTAATATATTTTAAATTATATTTTGTTGATTTATGCTTCTACCGATTTTATAACTGAGTCTACGTATTTGATACGAAATATAAATAAGAATAAAGATAAATTCAAAACGTGGAAAGAGTACCATTTGGCAACACAATAAAAAGCGCAAAAATTTCTTGTGATATTTCGATCTTGACATGGATCATCATCAGACATCTGTAAAATAAAAAATACAAATTACATTAAATTGTAACTTATCTAATTTAGTAGTATTTAAAAATTAAAAAATCTTTAATGTCTTTACGAATCATTCATCTTTGCGATTGATAGTAGGATTCATCTCTTTGACGAATATCGCTTCTAGAATTCGTAAATTCACAACATTACGTTCTTTCATTAAATACTTTGTACTATCAATTATTTCCTTTTTAGATACCTTAATGTTATGTTCATCTTCCATATGCTTCTTAATCGCACCGCTATATGAATGTTGCGTCATTCGTGAATACAACCGTTGCGTCGTGTAACCAATATAAATGTTGTTAGAACTGACCTTACATTCAGCTTTTGGACATGTGAATTGGTATACAGTGTTGTGTAAGGGTCTTTGAATCGTACATTTTTTCAATATTATGTGGCTAAGTTTCAGGCTCTGATAATATATTCTCAATTTTACTATTTTTCTGATGTAACTTTTTTCTTTATTATATTACGTAATTTGTTTTCTTGCAAACGGGATGCAGATGTGTATTGGCCACAATAATACACTATTAATTTATCAGTATTTGTATGCGGATGTCGTGCACTTAAAGCCATTATACCCTCGGTTTACTTAAACGTAATCTGTCAACAAAATCACCACTCGATTTGCAGGTATATTCTTGTGGAACACGTGGGCTATCATATCGTTAAGAATTTTAGAAATCTCATAGAATGATGTTTGGAGTGTTGAAATTATTGGGCGTATTGGCGGTGCTGTGTTGTTTTTATGTATTTTGGGGTTACCATATAAGTATCCAGTTGATCTGTATCCAGTAACTGTTTAAAAAAATCGTTCATCTTCATGAAGATTTTTGTTAATATCGGATACTATCTTGTTCAATATTTTAGAAAAAATTAATTATTTATCCACGTTTTCTGTAATTTTTAAAAACTTTGACTAATCCGATAATATTTTGTTAAGCTGGTTCATGTAATATTCTTTATTCATAATAACGATCGTGATGTTTTTGTCGGCCTTTCGAATAACTACATTTTCGTTGTTTTTTAGCATTTTGAGTTGTTTATATTGCTCTTTTGTAATAACATCTGTAGTCTGTAATCTTTTATAATCCAAAGTTTTTGAGTTCACATCGTAAGGATTCATCATTTAATATTGACACTTCTTTGTTTTTAGCCAATTCTTTAGGGATTGCTATAACTTCTCAACAGCGAGCTTTTGTTTTTGCAAAATAAATTTAGTTTTTAATTGTGTAGTCAACCCAAGTTGTAAAATACCGGTAATTTCAGGAGATATCACTATATTTGACAGGTATTTTGCAATCAACAAAATAGTCTTCAAACTAATGTCTTGTCTTAAGAACACTTTAAACAATTACTTGAGCTCTGCTTAACTGAATCTATATTTACATGTCCTTATAGAGATACATACAAACAAGTTGATGGAGTTGCCATGGAGTCTGTATTGGGAACAATAATAGCCAACCTTTATGTGGGTCACTTGAAAAGAAAAATATTTTTAGAAGACAAAAATAAAATGCCATTTTTCATTCGATACGTCGATGATACTTTCATATGTGCTGATAATGCTAAAAATGTAATTGAGCTTAAGCGAAAGTTTGAGCAATCCTCATGTCTTCATTTTACGGTTGAGTTTGAAAACCAAAATGTATTACCGTTTCTCGCCGTACTTTTCAACAATATTGACAATAAATTTAAGTGCTCGGTATACAGAAAAAGCACTTATGATGGTCAGTGTTTGAATTTTTCTATAAATAAATAAATAAAGATTTTATTAAAAATAAACATGCAGGATAATATCATTAACAGAAGACAGTTACTATCAAGCCTTTATCTAATCTTCTTCAAGATGAATTGACAATCTTCAAAGTTGCATGTCAGTCTTCTTTAAAACATTATGGCCTCAAATCCATGGGGATCTGAGCCCCCCCCAACCGATCCAACACGCCGCCTTCCGACTGAACCACCCTGGGTCTTTCACCCCCCGAAGGATCCAATCGGTGCGGACTATGCTGGGTAAACGAGAGACGAGGAGCTTCAGGAACCTTAGTCTTTGCTCTGGGGGACGTCCTCTAGAGAAGAAGACTAATCCCGAGATAGCCCAGGTACCCCAAAGGCGCACCTGGGTTTTCCCTTTCAATGACAGATGCTGAGCCCGTTTCAGAGCCCACCTAGCTCTCTTCAGGATACGTTTAAGTCTATGCAGTTCGGCTTTCGTCAACCAGTTATCCGTAACTGTGAACCCCAGGTATTATACTCGACTCGTGAAGGTTGGGAGTGGTTCAGAGGCAAATATGGAGGAGAAAGCAGAGAGTGCTAATCTCTTAAGTTTTTGCTTTGTAGCAGGGGTGCCATGAAAGACAACCGCCTGCGATTTGGCGGAGTTTAAGATAAGATTGGATTTGGGTAACTGGTCTTTTAATCTTAAAAAGAAGCGGCTGATGTCAGAAACTACGTCTTTGCACCTGTGTCCAGAGAACAGGGCTGTGGTGTCATCAGCATACACCACAAGACGTTGTTCGCGTTTAAATATTTTGAATAGATTAATGGAAGCAGCAAGATATAAGATAGGAGAAAGAGGTGAACCTTGAGGCACACCCGTAATAGGGTAAAACTGACGCGCATCAGGGTCGTCTTTATAATAAAACCGTTTGGTGTACAGCAGGATCTTTACCCTGTTCACAATTCTCGCAGGGCAACCCGAGGGACCTGAGAGAAGAGATCACAAAAGGAATGGAGATGCGGTCAAATGCAGCAGAAAAGTCAAGGAAAATAGCCACAACTAGGCGATGGCTATTTTCCCGACAAAACTGCTCCACCTCACCTACTGCTGAATGGACCGAGCGACCTTTGACGAACCCATGAAAACCTGGAGGGATCAAATTTCGCCTACTTAAATGGTCGCGGATTTTTTGCGCAAGCGCTTTTTCGTAAATCGACACGAGGGAATTTTGAATCGAAATGGGTCGCAGGTCTTTAGAACATGAACAGGATTTTTTCTTAGGAATAAAAGCACGTTTACTAACATTGATGCCTGCTACATCGGATGGGGAGGCTAAAAGCATAGTTACGGCCACCTCTCTTCTCTGATCAGCTGTCAAAAGCTGACAGACCCGAGAAGAAAGTGGAAGGACGGATTTGGAGGTGCCCGGGAGTGGACCCCAGGAGTTAAGAATATCCGTAACAGAAAGATCCCTACTCCTGAAGTTACACCAAGGCGGGATTGGTTGAGGTGATTGAGTGGCTCCATAGTTGTGTAGGGCTAGTGACTCCTCCAAAACTTTATCAAGGCCTACATTCCCTATCCAACTCAATGCTCTATCCTTCCAGCAAACAAACTTCTCCTTCTTGAATATCTTCCAGAAGGAAGACTGAGAAGGATTAAGGCGAGCGATACTCGTCCTATCCCTACTCAGCTGGAACCTGTATCTAGTGATCCAGTATTCATTCGAGAGGGCCTGTTTGGCGGAAGCAGAGAGATTAGGGAGATTCAGTAATTTTGCTAGGACCTTGAGTTTCGTCGGAGTGGGATTGTATATACGACCTTTATAGGTGGTCGATAGAATCGCGGTAGCTTGCGAAGAGAGGTAGGTATTAAATTCGGTCAGACTCAGATTTCCTATTCGGGGAAAGAGTCGGATAGCCGCCTGGAAGAAGGCTACTCTGATCGGATCAAAGTGAAACCTCCTTCGTAGCAATGTATCTTCCTCAATTCTCCAGCGAATTAGGTCATGAGAGGTGGACAATTGTTGGCGCGACTGCTCCGTACAGAGAGGTTTAAGCAACCACCTTGAGTGAAGCAGTAAAATGTCGAGGATTGAATTTGTTGATGTGCAATGAAAGGTGTGGGTCGGTTGTTTGTGACTAAGATAACCGTTCCTAACTCTGCGAAGTGACGCGTTGATCCAACGACCAGTTCTGTCGTTGAAGTCTCCAAGTATCATGTCATAGCCGCTATCAATAATACCGTCCAGGAGGTCGCGGTTCTTGTGAATCTCCCCTGGACGTATGTAGACATTGGCTATACTGAGGCGTTTACCGTTCTTAACGAGTGACACTACTAGACAGGAGAGGGCTGGACAAGAGTAATTTAATATGAGGGAAGACCTTAAGGAGCATTTAACTAGGGTTAAGAGTCCTTGAGATGAAGAGAAGTGGGGTGGGGTTATGTACGGAGTATAGTGGGAATATGTGTGCTTTGGGAAAAATCGAGTAATGTCCTGGGGGAGACGGATAGACCGCGTCTCCTGAAGGACTATAACATCTGCATCTCTACCAGATAAAAGTCTAAGGGCGGAAGCACCTCCCGAATTCCACTGAAGAATATTCAGTGAAAAAGGCTTGGGTTTACTCACCATTGTGACAGAACAGTTAGACAGGAGCAGCCAGCCTAGACAGAGCTAGGTGCAAGGAAGTTACCTCCTTGCCACTAGCCCCATCCAGGGCCAGAGCTCCCTGGGCAATATCTTCATTTCCCAGTGAGGCGCCAACCATGTTCATGTTATTAAGAAGCTTTCCAATTTTAAGCGGTGGAACTTTATTTGCGGAAGCCCCCCTCTTCTTGGATTGGGGGGTTTTACATTCAGCAGGAATTGGGGCAGAGTCCGCCCCCACGAGTGCCGAGATCAGAGGAGTCAACATCGCTTGAAATTGTGACATTAACGTCTTTTTAGTATTGTCCAGAAGAAGAATTATATCAGAATTTGACATTCGATCCACCGGATGAGCAGCTGCAGAGAAGGGTTTATTAGCCGTTTTTTTAGCAAACAACTGTCGGTATTCCCGGAAATGATTACATCGTCGGGACCAAGCAGGGTGTTTACCCCCGCAGTTAAGGCAGGAGGGAGGAGCTGAGCATATCTCGCCCTTACACATACTGGAACATGCGTCTGAGGCACAAACACCGCAAGTCTTTATTTTACCACAGGAGGATCCCCAATGGCCCCATCCATGGCAATTATTACAATGAGGATATGTTAGATTGTCTTCCTCAATTAAAGTAAAGCGAAGGTTGAACCCTAAAAAAGGGTTAGAAGCGGACTTAGACAGAAGCAATCCGTTATCGATATCTGCCTTACAGAAAGCTACAGGGAGGGGGTCTCCCAGCTTTCCTATAACTTGCCTGACAGAGTGGAGGCAATATGATTTTTGTAACATAGTTAGATCATCTTCAGACAAAAAGAGGGAAAATTCGAAATTTTTAAGGAACATTGTATAGGTTTGAGTGTAATCGATCCCAGATGGGCTAAATTGTTTGCAAAATACTCGTTATACTCCTTCATAACGCTGCCATTAGCGAAGGAAATTCTTATTGCATTTTCAAGCGTCTTAACAGAATTGAATAAAATTCTATTATTAAATTTTCCCACGAATTCTCTCAGGAAAGTGGGAAATAATTTGTGCCTTTCGATCGGTTTCAGAGCATTTATTATGCACAAGTTTGATAATTTAGGAATGGGGGAAGCACTCCCGAGTCAGCTTTAAATTGGCATAACAAATCACTTACCTCGTTGACGGAATTAATATTTAAATCTGAAATTGTACTTGTTCCTTGTTCCATATTGAAGTTTCTGTTTGACGACGTAGAATGCTTTGATCGCTCCGTCGTATACTCACTTTTCATTTTTTGAATTTTTCTAGCATATACCCACTCAAATACAAAGAGAGTGTTATCAAATCGCTACTGAACCGCGCCTATCGTATTTGCACTAACTGGAATGAATTGCATAAGGAATTAGAACGAATTAGACAAATTCTTGTTAATAATATCCATTTAGATTTGTTGATAGAATGATTAGAAATTTTCTAAAAACTATGAACCATAGTGTGCGACATCAGCATACAAATACCGATGAATTAATAGTGTATTATTGTGGCCAATGCACATCTGCATCCCGTTTGCAAGAAAACAAATTACGTTATATAATGAAGAAAAAAGTTACATCAGAAAAATAGTAAAATTGAGAATATATTATCAGAGCCTGAAACTTAGCCACATAATATTGAAAATTTGTACGATTCAAAGACCCTTACACAACACTGTATACCAATTCACATGTCCAAAAGCTGAATGTAAGGTCAGTTATAACAACATTTATATTGGTTACACGACGCAACGGTTGTATTCACGAATGACGCAACATTCATATAGCGGTGCGATTAAGAAGCATATGGAAGATGAACATAACATTAAGGTATCTAAAAAGGAAATAATTGATAGTACAAAGTATTTAATGAAAGAACGTAATGTTGTGAATTTACGAATTCTAGAAGCGATATTCATCAAAGACATTAATACTACAATCAATGGCAAAGATGAATGATTCGTAAAGACATTAAAGATTTTTTAATTTTTAAATACTACTAAATTAGATAAGTTACAATTTAATGTAATTTGTATTTTTTTATTTTACAGATGTCTGATGATGATCTATGTCAAGATCGAAATATCACAAGAAATTTTTGCGCTTTTTATTGTGTTGCCAAATGGTACTCTTTCCACGTTTTGAATAAAGATGAATGATAATAACCTATTTGAGTAATTTTTTATTTAGAATTTTGAATCAATATTAATCGAAATATTAAATTATTTTTATATAATCTGTTTCTTTTAGTTTTTCTTTTTATTTCTTTTTGGTTTTTTTTTTCAATTTGTTTCTTTTTATTTAAAATGACTAATGTTTTTCTAAAGAAACAATTGCTGCAAAATTTGAAATAAATACTTAAATTTGATATACTGCAAGCGTGAGATTCTTCAAAAATTATTTTCATTATGCTGGTAATGTTAAATTATCATATAAAATAAAACTAGAAAAATAAATTAGTTTTTTTAAATAATCAGTTAACTGAGTATATAATTGAATAATTATAAATAATTTATATCAAGTTAAAATAAAAAATTGAAATTTAAAATAATAGACAAATAATAGACACTTTAAATTTTTTAATTTAAATAATAGACACTTCTATTTTTATGTTTTGAAAACAGGAATAATTACAAATATAAATTCGATAAAACTTTTTTGACCAAAAACGTTTTTGATAAAACTTTTTTTAAATTTAATAGAGACACAATATAAATTCGCTAAAACCTTTGATATATCTTTTGAAAAATTTGTGATTTTATTTAGCTCTTGCCGCTGTGGGAGCCCCTTCTTATACTACAGTACTCACAAGTATCACCTCATTCAAAGGCACGAGTGCGTAGTTGCATCGATTTCAAATCGCTAGCCGATGCACACAGTGCAAATATGTTCAAAGATTCAGTACTTATTAAATGGATAAGCAGATTGCAATTTAAAATCATGTTAATTGAACTGCAGTGCACGAACGAATCAGTACTGTTTACGGTCTGAATAATATACATTTACTAAAGGGAAAATAGTCGAAATTAAATCAAATCGAATGTCAAGTTGAGAATGATTTTTTTGATTTGGTGTGTGTAATGAGTGCAGTTTTTAGAAAGATTAGAAATTTACATTAATTTTACATTAATTTTATTTAATTCCCTTTGCCTAGTTTTACTTTAAAATTTGCAGTAATTACTTTGAAGATAAATTAGAAATTTAAAATATTAATCGTTTTATATAGTTGATCATAATCTGATCTTACAAAAGTTTATTAAGGTAAGCTTCTATTGATATCAAATTAAATTTTTGCCATAATAACGTGTGAATGAAAGCAATACATATTCCAGGCAGGTTTAAATTCGAATTGGTATACCATATCTGCGGTTGTATCGTATTGTAGTTAAAACTATAATTTACATTCTATTCGCAGATAAAGAAAATTTAAAAACGGGATATGTGATGAAATAAATATTGTGTAGTTTTTTTAATTTAATCTACTTTGATTCATTTGTTTACGGTAACTAATTTTTAAATACTGATTGTCATTAATCAAAGATTGAATTATGTTGTCGTCAATACTACATAAAGGAAATATTTATTCGAATAATAATTTGTTGATTGAATAATATGAATTAAATTAATTTATATTTATCAAAGTAATAATTATAAATTTATTATATATTTATTATTAATTGATATTTATATATTAATATTAATATCATTATTTTCCGACATATTTTATTAAGTATATTCATAAATAGTGTATTATTTATTTTCAGCTTAATATATTAAAAACTTAATATTGACTTGAACCCGATAATCGTAGGGCATTCTGTCAATTCATATATTTACTGGCTAAAAACGTAACGAGTCACTTCTTATATCGTCACGTATTGTATGGTCATATATTGCTAATTTCATAATTTACCAAATAAATTATGAAAGTAATTAATATTTTCATTTATTAAAAAAATATTAACTTAATTGTATGTTTAACATGTACACAACAGAATCGGAAATATACGTAAGTACATTTAATAGTGTAAGTGTATTTAATTTAGATATTTTAAATATGACAGAAAAAATGCTAATTGTTTTGCAAGTTTTACAAAGTTTGTGATGTTATAAATAATAATTGTATTACAATTACATATTGTTTGTTTGTAATACAAACGAACAAATGTTTTTCATAAAATATCAATTGTAACTGCAATACCACAGGTGTAGTGTATCTTATACAATGTACATGTGGATTGCAATATATAGGAAAAACATATCAAATGTTAAAAACTAGGTTTAGGCAACACATATATAATATACAGCATAATAGTCAAACTATATTTCATAAACATATGAGATTAATAGGACATGATATTAAAAACTGTAAATTATTTATTTTAGAACATATTATCGAAGAAAACATTTCAATATTAAATCAAAAACTATTAGAAAAAGAAGATTTTTGGATTAAAACGCTTAATTCCATGTACCCATTAGGATTGAATGACGTGGTACAAGGAATTGGCAGAAGTAGTATAATACATAATAAACAACTATATTATAATAATCCAGTTAAACGCAAACCAAGAAGTCATGTTGACAAAAGGAATAGGAAAAATAGAGTTAAAAATATTAAAAAATATATGCATATAACTGAACAATTATAAATATTTAAAGAACTTTTAAGGGATAATAAGCTGAAAGATGTAAATATAAGAAGTTTTTCTAAAAATATCAATTGTTCAATAAATCAAAGATTAATTAACGAATTTGAATTTTCTTCTTTTTTAGATTAAATTTTATCTCTATAAAAGAAGTAATTCCCGAAAATGGGCCTAAAAGAATAAATAAGACAAAACGATAAATCAGAACTAAAAAAATTAGTTTTTCTAAATATTTCATTTGTTCAATAAATCTCAGAATAGTTAAGGATTATGATACGTTGAGTTGTAAAATAGACAGTTATTGTAATATAAAATACAATAATAGGACAATAAAATCGGACATATAATAAAATCGGACACTGACCATAAAATTCATTAATAAATGTATAGATAGCATAAATATAAGTAGAATTTTTAATAATTCTAAAAGTAAAGAAATAATATGATTAAATTTAAGTAAATATATTCTTAAAATAAGGTATAAGTTGTTACCGCCGGTTGGACAAAAAATTTGTAATTATAATAAAAAAAAATGAAAGCGACATGTAACGAGGATATTAGAAACATTCTAGAACAGAATTCTATTGCAAAAGTCTTAATTTTGATAAAATAAATGAACATATATGCACTCATAATCCATAATTAATTGAAAACAATGAATTAAGTAAAATGCTATCAAAACGGTATAAATATAGATTAATTATATATATAATATTTATTCCGAATTTACAGAAAATAAGGTTCCCTCAAATGGGCCACTACTGTCATAATTCGTAAATGTACAAAAGTTATGAAACATTCCAACGTAGAAAGAAAAAAAATAATGCATTCATCCAATTGAAGCTATTCCAGTCACCGCGTTCCCCATGGGCCGAGTAAATTCACCGATTCGTGATCGTGGAGCCCGCATGCAGCAGGAAATAGAACGCGCGAGAGTTATGCTGAATCGTGTTCGTATAAGCGAAATCATATCGCTATAGTTTCGTTGCAGTTTTGAGGACATCCTTGCAGCGATTGTCTGCATCAACCGTTTAGCTGTCGGACCAAAGCCTCCAGTAGCTGCCAGGACAAACGGTATGAAAGACGAATGTTCAATCTCACTAATCCGTTCCTGATACTTTGCTCTTTTCCGATTCTCGTGGTATTCGAAACTTGCATCGACAGTCCTTAGGTGATAAGATGGAGCCAAGTTGTTGAAGACGCAGACATCTATGAATGTCCGCTCCAACCTACCACCGAATAAACCGCCGCATACAATATTAGGATGAGCATCTTCTCCTCGGGCTGTGGTCGAGCACTGAAATACACAGTCATTTGTAACGGGCTGGAGTGCAGGTTCAATCCCGACGCCGTTGCATATTTCAGATAAGGCGGAGGCCAAAACATCCCTTACCTCATTGTGACGAATAATTGGGAGAGCCCCTCTTTTGCACGACAATGCATGGGTTAGACAGATATCATCTCCACATTCGCACTTTTTCGGTAGACTAGATAAGGACCAGTTATACCTTGCAGCAACCGCATCCTGAAATTCGAATTTTGTCATGTTAAATCCCGAAGCTTTAAGAGGACTCGTTTGAAGCCAACTTGAAGCCCCTTTGACCGATGCATACTGTAAAAGCTTGACTGTTTGAATTGAAGCACGTTCACGTAAACCAACCAATAGTGAAGCAGAACGTAATCTGTTGTCGCTAGCAATATCTTTCAGAGCTTGGGTTTGTAGCCTATCTACTTCGAGAATATTATCCGACTGGTCAAAAGCTCTGCACAACCGTTTTGACGCGTTCAGCACGTATGGAGCGTCTACGCAAGGATCTCGAAATCCCATACCTCCGAAACTCAAAGGGAGACTACAAATCAACTGCTCAGTTTCGTCCAGTGTGTGCCCAAATACATCGAAAGCGAACTGCCCAAATATTAGCTGTGTAATTTCAGAGAACCACCCGGGATCACATTGGCTTGTCCTGCATAAATGTAACCACTTTGATTGACATGCTTTGACAAAGGCGACATATGCTGACTGGGCATCATGCTTTGTCGCGTTGGCAAGTTTCCTGATCAAACAAGACCATTTGGATATGAGCTCACCACTTATATTCTTGACAAATTCGGCGTCTCCAACAAGTGATCCTAGCAGTTTGACACCCAAACTGCTAAAGTTTGACACCCAAACTTTAATATAGATTAAATAATAACAATAAAAATAAAATTTACAATTCGTTATATAATGACTTAAATGCTTACTTTGGCAAGCTGATTAACAGTGAAAGCATAAATATATTAAAGATAAAAATTTTTTAGATAAAAAAATTGAAAATAACAAAATTGAAAACTGAAAATTGAAATAACAAACAATTATAAAAGGAAAGATCAAATTAATGAAGATATGTAGGCAACGATTTAAATCGATAGTGAGACCCCCTGAACTGGAAACGACAAATGGTAAAAAACTGGTGTGTTCGACTTCGCGTACTCTCTCGTTATATTTGGACAACTTACGTTGGGCATTGTAGTTAAATGCTGACTCGGGAGATTTGCCTCCGTTAGAGGGCGCATGCATATTAAAAATACAAATATCTATGAAAGTGCACACTGTGTTGACACTAAAAAGGCCATTGCAGTCAATATCTAACCGTGAATTTTAATCTCTTGTGGTTGGCTGCTTTTGAAAGGTTGCTTGTGGTTGTTTGTATTTTAAATCATTTTTTTAATAATATTTATTTGATTATTTCAAAACGAAAGTTTTTGTTATTTTAATTAACTTCTCCGTTCTACTTTGGTTTAACTGGGTGTCTCATTTCAGACACCAGGTGTTTGCTTTTGTTAGCACTACACCTATACGTTGTCGCAGCGAACATACATTTTTGCCAAAAGAGGATAAATCGCTCACTTATGCCAGAGTTGCTAATCTCTTGATGAAAGCACTTGCCTCCTTTGCTAGTCCGCCTGAGGTGGAAATTACGAAGTGAAAAATGATTCCTTTTTCGATTTCAATAATTCGCTCAATATATTTATTATTTTTCCTGTTTTCATTGTATTCAAATGATTGTGTAGGACTTCGACTTACGTGGGACTGGGCAGATGAGTTGAATATTGTGACATCCAAAGATGTCCGCTCAGTCTGTGAGTGCGTTAGTCCAGTGCAAGATATATCGGCTCTAGATCGGGGATATCGTGTTGTCGTTTGGTTTTAAAACTCGAATGTATCTGAAACAGTTGAGAGCATCGTTTCTGATTCTACATTCCGTAATACCTTACTGGCTTCGTCAATCAAGATATCTCTGATTATATGATGTCGTACTATGGATCGTCTTTTTCATTTGCACGACAGTAAGTGAGCTGTCGATTTAACTTCTCTGCATACGCATGATGTTGACGTACAGCGCAAGTCCCATCCATATCTGCATGTCATTCCCGCTTGTATTTCAAAATTATTTAAATAAAATCGTATGTCATCGCTTACTCTAGCAGAGAGCCAAGAGGAAGACCCTTTAATAGAGGCGTGCTCTACAGCGGTTTTCGATTTTTGATCTAATTCTGACATTATGTTGGTTAATTCACCCTGTTCTAAATCAGATATTTCTGTTATGATTACCCGAGCCATTTCTTTTTGCTTTTCGTAAAGAGTTGATCCTCTTATATTCATGTCCACAAGGTTGCACATTTTGGCTGATCTTGACCATTCCATTGTAGCTATTTTTTTGAGGATTTATTATTCCTAGGCCACCGTTACCTACTTTAAGGCACAAGACATTAAACCATGTGTGATCAATATCCTCTTTGCCTAGAATTTGAGGCAGTAGTTTGTGCTGAATAATCGTAACCAGCTTTTCGAACCATTCGGTTTGACATTCGCATGTTCTTCAAATATAGCTCCATTTATTTTGTAGTCCGAATATGAATGCAGAATATGCTAGATGCCTCTCACTCTGTACTACTGATTTAAGCCGAACTAATAAGGAGAGCAATTCGTCAATCTTTGTGTTTTAAATAATATTTATTCCGAATGTACAGAAAATAAGGTTCCCTCAAATGGGCCACTACTGTCATAATTCGTAAATGTACAAAAGTTATGAAACATTCCAACGTAGAAAGAAAAAAAAATAATGCATTCATCCAATTGAAGCTATTCCAGTCATCGTGTTCCCCATGGGCCGAGTAAAATTCACAAATTTTTTTGTGTTTTAAATACTAATAACAATAAAAATAAAATTTACAATTCGTTATATTATAATAAAAAAATTAAAATTAAAAATTAATTAAAAATTCCATTTAAATGATAATTTTTAATTAAATGATAATTAAAAATTTTATTTTTACTTATCATTTTTACTTTATGTTTAATTTATAAATAATTTTATATACATAGACTCAGTTACCTAATCTTATTTGCTTTGATGCTTAAAGTATATATATAATTTTTATAAAATGAAATAAAATAATATTTTTAATCATATTTTCGCACTTTATTATTTACTAAAATAATATTTTTATATTTTAACACGTAAATTATGTATACACATCTACGGGTATCTGTTCCGGCACTAATACCTAGTGAACTTTGTCATCTAGATAGTATAGGCTCTGCAATTAGGACTGTACTGTATAATTTATCGATTGAGACTATCTTTATTTGTAAAAATAAAATATTAATTTGTAAATATGAAATATTAATATTACAGCAAATATTACAAGTGAACGGAAGTTACAAGAAATATGGTGGCAATATATTAAATGCTATCATTAAATAATGACTAATACATTTTTCGATGACTTGCAAATAAAAAAGTATTCTTAATATATAAATAATAGAAAGGATAAAAAGAGATCAATATTATCAAAAAATAATATATTAAACAATAAAAACAAAACTAAGTATAATAAATTAAAATATAATTTTTTTAAAATAACATACTTTATTTACAATCCTAAATAAAATTGATATTTGTATTGATATTATTTTTAAAAACGAGTTTTGTTAAATCCATTCTTTTGCTGTTTTCATACAATCAGTCACTAGTAAGTGGTTGGTACGAATTTAGCTACCAGTAAGTCGCTTGTATTTATAAATACAATTAGATGTCGCCAGGCATTGGACGTGGCTGATTGGAAATATAGATTCATTGATCAATCTCCTCAATAGGTCGTCCTCATAACAAACTGTTTGAACATCTTCGAAGTTGATCTTGTAATCCTCATCAAGTACATAATTAAATATCGCAGAGTGCACATCACCTCGTTTAATGGAATATTGATATTGTTCGCTTATCCCGATCAACTCATTTGATGCTTGCCCCACATACAAGCAACTGTAATGGGACTTCAGCAATTGCATTCTGTTTCCATTATGTTTCTAATATTATCGTTACATATTGATTTTAATACTTTATTATAATTACAAATTTTGCGTCCTAGTGGCGGTAACATTTTGTACCGCCATCAGTACGATTTTTGTTATTTTCATTTTCTCTCTAATTTTATCTAATATATAAGTTTTCCAAATGTTTATCTTTAATGTATTTAAGCTTTTACTATTTATCAGTTTACCAAAGTAAGCATTTAAGTCATTATATAACGAATTGTAAATTTAATTTTTATTGTTATTATTATTTAATCTATATTTATACCCTTTGTCCGGCGGTATCATGCATCATGAACAACGTCTACTCCTTTTAGACATGTTCTTTTGCTGGGCGACGGCACACTGATCTCTCGGGAAGGTCTGACACAGGGTGACCCACTGGCCATGGCGGCATTCGCAATGACATCCTAGCATTTGATTCGACGTATAAGACAACAAGTGCCTGCCGTATTTCAGAGATGGTATGCATATGATGCTAACTTTGTCGGGACTCTGCAAGATCTGCAAACGGTTTGGTCGATATTGCGTGAAAACAGACCGCTTTTTGGTTACTTTGTGAATACAGATAAAACACACTTGCTGCATCAATCACACAACGAATCGCTAGATCTGACTAATGATCTTTAAGTGAAATATGATGGAGTAGAGATCCTCGGTGCACCAATCGGAATGGCTGTTACGTTAATAGTAGTACAAAAAGAAAAACCGAGAAGTTGGTTGAAGTATTCGATCGGTTGGTACAGGTTGCTGAGTACGATTTACATGTTGCTTACGCTGGTCTACTTCATTCGGTTCCGTGGAAGTCGACACAGTTTTTGCCGACAACAAGGTGTTATGAACAACAGCTATCGATTCTTCGGGACGCTCTAAATGTTCGTCTGCTTCTTCGAATCATAAAACACGCCCCCTCTGAAGGCATGTTGTCGATATTGACATCCCCTATCAGGCTTTGTGGAATGGGTATTGTTGATCCTGTATTTTTCGCCATAATTGAATTTGAAAGTTCCCAAACGTTTTGCCATTTATATTCATCCAGCTTACTTGGTAACGAACTCCGGCAAAACCAAATTGGCATAGCTGCTTTGCTAGCCAAGTCGCGTTTTTTTGGCGTACAAACAAAGGCTAGCTAACGCATCAAAGCAATTTTCAGTATCAACGTTACTATCTCTCGAACATGCAATGGCAAATTGTGCTTTGTCTTTGTTAAGCGCGATCCCAATGTGTAGTGAAAATTATTACATGTCCCGTACTGAATTTACTCATGCAGTTCCAACCCGCTATGGTTGGACACCAGATGACCGCGTGAACATGGTGTGCGTATACGGTGCTGTTGCCGACCTGTCTTATTTTCTCATGTAAACGAGGCGGTCTGCCTATCGTTCGACATAATGCCATTCGGAATCTACTTGATGTGGAATTGACCAAAGTATACCACGGTGTAGAGATTGAGCCCGTACTTCAGTGTGTCGAAAGTCAGCCTTTGTTCGAGTCCGCGACAACCTGCCGTGATCCGGACGCACGTCTTGATGTCGTATACAGCGATATATTTGAGAGTCGGTTCGAGCGAACGTACCTGGACGTTGCTGTATTCAATGCAGATGCTAGTTCTTATTTTCAGTCGACAGCTGCTTCATTTCGGTATTATGAGGCTCGAAAGTGTGCAAAATACGAAGAGTGTGTAACGTCAATTGAAGCCGGAAACTTTGTTCTGATTGTATTTTCGACTACGAGAGGTGCTGGTTTAGCGGCATCCTGAATTTTGAAAATTATTGCATCTCGAAAGGCTACCCTTTCGCAAATGACATACAGCGAGATAATTTGTAAACTAAGGAAAAACATTGTGTTTTTGCCTGGTCGAGCTGCCTCCGCATGCATTCGGGAACCCGCTTAACCCGACGTCTTCCTGCGAATCGCGCATGGGACGTCTAATTTGTATACAATAATTTTTTCAGATCTCTAGGCCCGTTTGAGGTAACCAAATTAGATGTTATTCATTTGAATAAGATTTTATTATTTAAAAAATATTTATACCCTTTTGATAGCATTTTCCTAACTGCACAATTTTCAATTAATTCTAGATTATGGGATTATTAATTCTAGATGATTATGTTCATTTATTTTATCAATATTAAGACTTTTGCAGTTGCATAGTGTTTCTATAATGTTCCGACTATTATCATTAGAAATTGATTTCAATTCTTTAAAATTAGATTATATATTCACATTTTTAAATATTGTCGTTAATTTAAATATCATCAAATGATATTTTACAAACATCCGTTTATTATAAAAATTTAAATAATTTAAATACTGTTCGTGGAATACCAATGTATCAACCGCTTGAAAAATATCTGCTGCCAATTCTTTGTTTTATGAAGTAAGATGATTGTTTCCGATATAAATGAGCTTGAAACAAATAATAAGATAATTAGAATTCTATGAGATAAAAATGGTTTTCAATCATGGGCAATTAAAAAGGCTTTCTACAAAAGTACCAAAAAGGATAAACAAGTTGTTCTTGGCCCAGCACGAGAAAATAAATACATAGGATTACCATTTATAGATAATTTTTGGAATATTAATTTCAAAAGATTTGTTTCAAACAATAAAACATTAAATACTTCAAATATTGTTTTTTATAATAGTAAAATACCAAAGTTACACAAAATTTTGAAAAAGAAACCCAAACATGATAATGATGGAGTCCTTTGTAAAATTTCTTATTTAGAATGCGATAAAATATATGTGGGTCAAACATGCCAACCATTAGAGACTAGCTTAAAACGACATAAATACACACTCAAAAAGGACCTAAGTAGCGCTATTGTAGACCAACGTTTAAATTTAGATTACAATCTTGACTATAATAATACTGTTGTTTTAGCAAAAGAAACCAATTGTTTAAATAGAAAATTTCTTAAGGCTTATTACATTCATAAAACTACAATATTATTATGCCGAATAATAAACCTAACGTAACGTTAAATATTTTGTAAAAATGTTGTAAACGATTTTTTTTAAATAATTTTTTCTATTTTGTTTTTTATTATTATTTTTAATTTTTCTAAATTATTTATTTGAATGGAAATATTATGGTTATTATTTTTGTTTTGTTTCTAAACTATTTTGAATCATCCTTTTTTATTGCGGTCTGTGTACCTTCAAAAGTTGCCGAAATCGTGTCAAAAATTCAAACAACAGTGAAAGCAGCTGGTGGTTATCGCTAATAACAGCAGCACCTGCGCAAAGCAAATGGTGGCGATCGTTTTGAACTTTTTTATATAAGCATGCACATTTTAAAAAACATTGTCAAATGATAAGAACACATTGCGCATACTTTGAACTGTCGAATTATAAAAGTAATTTCACCCACATTCAAAGTTCATTTTGGCAATTTCGTGTTCAAGTGTATTATTTGCAAGTAGTATCCTTCGCCTCAAAGAAATCTATTTGAGCTAATTTCCTATCAAGAGTTGATCCTATTTGGACAAAGCGTAATATATCGGCTTCATACGTTGGTCGGCTTCAGACGATAGGGTAAGTTTTTTTTCTTTTGCCTCTAGTTTCTATTTGTATATATATTTTTGTGTATATTTATCTATTTTTTGTGCATATCTATCTTTTCTTATTTTTTATTTTTTTATTTCTTTTCTTTCTTTTTTTTCTATATTTTCACTTATTTTCACTTATTTTCACTTATATATAGCATAAAAATGGTACGACATTAAATAACGCAAATCACCTGTATCAATTAATACAATTATAAAAGAGGTAGAGAATGAATTTTCAGCCAAAATATGCACCTGCCAATTTTATGCACCTGTTATTTTCAGTGCTTTTGCGCTGAAAATAACTTAGAATAATGATGAAGGAAAACCACAATTCAAAAGAATATTAGAGGTACCGTCAAAGATAACATCTCTCAGGAAAGTATCTTTAAGCGGTACATTTTGAAAGATGGTTTTGCCAGAATAACATTCAAAAATGTTGATATAAAAGAAACATTCCGGATAAAACTACAACAAATAAATGGAATCAAAGTCACTGACACTTGTCTGCGTGCTACAGGAATCTTTAGGGATGTTCCGTCGTTCGCAAAGTAGGATGATGTCAAGGATTTGACAGATGAGTACGGAATAACTGTAATAAAAAATGTAAATCATATAACCAAGCTTACAGCTCTTTTCTTGTGATAGTAGCTGTAAGTGATTTACAAAAGCTGCGCGGCTCTCGACCTAGAATTTTGGGTCATCCGTTATTTCAGGATGACCTGAAATTCCGGTATCCGCAGTGCTCCCGCTGTCAGCGATGGGGTCACTTTTCAAACATGTGTTTGGAAAGTGGTCCTCGCTGTGTGCACTTTGGAGACGAGCATGAATCACAAAATTGTGAAAAAAGGTCCGAAAGACCTAAGTGCGCTAACTGTACACATTCACATAGGGCTTATTCTCACACATGCGCCCATTTTAAAGAATATTTAAAGTGGGTAGATTGTGACAATAAAAACGAGGGTGAAGGAGCACAAACCTTTTTACAAACAGCAAAAAAAACAGTCGGGTGATCAACATGTCTCTGAGATGAGAATGTTGATCGACCGACTAAACGAACTGAAAAAAAAGATTACGATAGTGACCGCGAAAAAAAATCTATAAACAAAATTATTGAAGAGAATGAAATACAAAGTTTGAAAACAGATATAAGCAGAATATCAATAAGTAATTACAAGAACTATAATGCAAATAAAAAATATAGTACAAAAAAACTCAAATCGTTTTGCCACTTTAAAAAACGCAGTTCCAGAAGGTGATGACGAAAACATGAAGTTTGGCTCCTTAGTTTCCTCAGACTCGGAAGGATATGCTATTTATAAAGTCGTGCACAAACAGGCAAAGAAAGATATCACTTCAAAAGGAGGAGGCACCAAGTTAGGGGAACAACGTCCTCCTAAAGATGCAGCCGTGTAAAAAGCGGCGCATTGGGTACAATTCGTTGGAGGACATTTCGTTAATAAGTTGGAATATAGGAATCGTTAGAAACCTAGTTCAATAGGTGGAGAACATTCACAGGAGGCACGTTCTCCACAGGTTTTAAACACTTTAAACAAGTTTCGAAAATTACAAAATTTTCACATATCAAGTTGACGGTAGGTTATAGCTCACCCTGGTCTCAATGACAAGCAAGCGTTAAGACGCTTGCTTGATTTCACAATGGTCCAGTGACGTGTGCTCTCATCAACTTCTGAAATTCGTCGTTTCCAACCGTCCGGTGTATGTAGCAAACTGCTACATAAAACCGGGTGGCTGGCGGATGAAAGACAGTTAGAAGGCCGACAAGAAGTTGCTGCTTAGAGTGTTTAACGCCAGTGCCCACTACATTGTTGGTGACCTAAATGACTCAGGAGGAGCTCGAGTGGGATTACTGATTGAGCAAATCGGAGAGGCCATAATCCCACTAGAGGGAACGTTTCTCCAGCGTCATACAGGTTACCAATCCATTTTAGATATCGCAATTAACATAAAAAATGTCAAGTTTAAAATAAAATGTTTAAAAACATAGAATGGGACGGGTTTAATGGCGGACATTAGCTTGTATACTGGGTTTGGAAGGAAGAAATTGTCCAAAAAACCAGATTTCAACCGACTAAGGCTAGTATACAGGATTACAACCAAAAAGTTGTTTATAACCAATAATAATGATAATAATATTAGTGAAATTTTAAATCATATAACGAATGAATGTGAGAATGTGTGTGAGTACATAAAATTTTTTAATGAATTGAGCGTGAATGTTAAAATGATTAGTTTTGATGATTTTAGTTCAAATTTTATAAATAATCAATTGTATTTAAAAAAATATTTTTTTATACAATATTAATGTTGAATTATATAATTCAGCAAATAAACACCTGCAGACAAAACGACCTTCATTGCCAAAATACAATCCTAAGGCCTTGCACATAATGAAACTCTTCTGGGGATTAAGAGCTGGTCCTAATCCGCCTGATCGAAGGAAGTTTCTCATGTGCCGACTCCAGGATCAAATCGATGAAGAGTCGTTGAAGCGTGATGCAAGAAAGCTGCTGTCCTACAAGACTTTCATAAAAGTGATATTTCTCTCAAAATGTCAATGGGAGTCAACGGCCAAGGACACGAGACCAATCACCATACTCAATAATATGGTTACGGTCTATGAAAGAGCTCTGGCAAGATACCTGGTTCGCAACTACGAGTCGCGTGAATTGTTGGGTGACAACATTCACGGGTTTCGTAGTGGTAGGGGAACTGAATCGGAAGAGACAAATGAAGATACTGGGATCTGTTTTCGAATCCAGGGTGCACTGGAGATCAGGCATGGCAAAATGTTTGAATTAGTAAAAAAAGGTATAAAGTTGTTCTGGCGTGCAAGACGTTTAAATGTCAGTTGTAGTAGGTGTATAGTAGTGCTCAACGCGTTTGTGTTGAGTGGCCTATACTTCTACTCAAATAATCTTCTACCAGAGCAACGTTATAGATTTTTAAAAAGGCTTCTAGAATTAATTAAAAAAGAATTTAATAATGATGAATATTTGAAAAACAAATTAATTAAAAGATATGTAAAGTTTTATAATGTAAAAATAAAAATTTTTGAATAATTTTAATTTTTTGAATGAATTTGACTTACTTTGTTTTTGTGTTTAATTATATGTAAATTATTTGTTGTATAAAAAATAAAATATAATTTTATTGTTCAAATGTGGTTTTATTTATTTATTTTTATCAGTTTTTACCATCACAAATCCGGAAAGAAAATTATTACGAGAGTCAAAAGACAAATGCTTCGCGTAGACAGGTTTGCAGAAGAGCGCATATAGGCGTAATATTTACTTTTCATAAATTCAACGTTCATTGTTAATCGATGTTTTTTTACTTTAATAAATTCTTACATTTTTTAAATACATTGTAATTTGCTGAAGATACTAACAGAAGTTAGCGAAATATAAAAAATCCTATTTTCTTTGATCCAGATCCAATAATTCTTTATCAATAATGGATCACATTATCAACTATTTCAAATCAATTCTTTATTTTAATTACAAATTTCCCGTCCTCATGGGGGTAACAGCTTATACCTTATTTTGGGAATATATTTACTTATATCTGCTCTTATTATTTTTTTACTTTTAGAAATTTTTAAAAGTATACCTATATTTATATTATCTATACATTTATTAATGAATTTAATGGTCTGTGTATATTTTTTATCGTTATTATATACATTTATTGACCGATTATAGTATTTTATATTACAATAACTGTCCATCATACAACTCAAAACCTCATAATCGTTAGTTAATCTTTGATTTATAAGATGTGTTCTACTATATATTTTCTATCTATATCAATAAACTATACATGAAGTTTATGGTTCTAATATTGCATTCTGTTTCTATAATGATTCTAATATCATCATTACATAATGATTTCAATTCTTTATTATAATAACAAATATTTCGTTCTAATAGCGGTAAACGTTTCTACCTTATTCTAGAAACATATTTACTTAAATCTAATTCTGTTGATTCTTTACTTTTAGAATTATTTAAAACTCCACCTAAATTTATGTTATCTATACATTTATTAACGAAGTGTATGGTTAATGTATATTTTCTATTGTTATTATTTACATTTATTGTATGATTATAGTATTTTGTATTACAATAACTGTCTATTATAAACCTTAGCATATCATTTTCGTAGGTATTCATTATACCTACGAAAATGGTATAATTTATGAAAATTATATTAATAATTATATCATTAATAAAATTAATGAAAATTATATAAATAAATATAATTATAAATCATGATTTATAATTTAATTTATGTGATAAATGTAATACTAATTGTTAATAATTAATTTTCAAAATTCATTTTCTAAAATTACTTAAATTTTCTTTCAATTTTACTTTAATTATTAATAAAATTCCATCATTTTTAAACAATTAATTGTTCAAATGAAATAAATTTATACTTAGAAACTTGAAGATGTCTAATGTTTATGCTGATATATTTCGATTATGATAAAAATTATTTTCATTTTATTTTTAATTTTATCAAATATATATTCTTTCCAAATGTTTATCTTAGATATATTCGAGCTTTCACTATTAATCAGCTTACTAAAGTAACCATTTAAGTTATTATATAACGAATTGTAAATTTTATTTTTGTCGTTGTTATTATTTAATCTATATTTATACCCTTTTGATAGCAGCTTTCTTAATTCACAATTTTCAATTAATTCTAGATTATGGGTACATATATGTTCATTTATTTTATCAAAACTAAGACTTTTACAATTGCATTCTGTTTCCATTGTTTCTAATATTATCGTTACATATTGATTTTATTTCTTTATTATAATTACAAATTTTTCGTCCTAATGGTGGTAGGAGTTTATACCTTATTTTAGGAATATATTTACTTAAATCTGACTCTATTATTTCTTTACTTTTAGAATTATTTAAATTCCGGCTATATTTATGTTATCTATACATTTATTAATGAAGTTTATGATTAATGTATATTTTCTATTGTTATTATTAACATTTATTGTACGATTATAGTATTTTGTATTACAATAACTGTCTATTATACAACTTAGCCTATCATAGTCGTTAATTGATTTTTGATTTTTTGTACAAATGATATCTTTAGAAAAACTAAATGATATCTTTAATTTTATCTAATATATATTGTTAGTTGTTTAGTTAAAACTAGCACAATTACAGCAAAAAACAGTGTATATTATTTAAATTTTCATAGCTTAAATTTCCATATATATGTTTTCCAAATGTTTATCTTTGATGTATTTTAGCTTTCACTATTAACCAGCTTACCGAAGAAGTTACCGAAATGCATTGTTAAGAATTCTAAGCCGAGTTTCCTATATTTATTACCTAAGATTCGTAAAGATACTTATTGTGCACGCCCTATTGTTGCGTCATACTCTACTTTTTCCATTAAATCTCAAAATAAATTGCTACTATCTTAAAATAACAAGAACAATTTCTTGACAAGAAAAAACAATAAATATACAAGATTTTCACTATCAACCACTGGTCCAGGTGTCGGGTCGTGGAGGCGGTGCACTAACCAATCTATTCCAGACATCGCGATCATGGGCGACAAACCAGAGTTTTCGTTCAGATATCCAAAGGTGATCTTCGGTCCGGTTTCGAGATTTGATCTTTCCGCCGGTATTGAGGTTTACCTCAAGGTCTTTATCGAGAAAGTCCGGCCACAAAAATCCTCCGAGGAAGGCGATCTTCAGACATCGTCAGAACGTTTCCTAATCACCTCAACGGACTTTGTTCGATGTGACGAAGCAGCAACTTTACTCCGAGTTCATTCTAGATGACCGAATTCTTAAACATATCTCTTATGATAAGACCGGTTACACCGCGAAGCAACCTTATATCTGTCGCCTGTATCCGAGATATTATCTTTTCAGATATAAACCAAAGCACATATCCATAGGTTAAGATAGGAACGAAAATTGCGTGATAAACCGAAAGCGTCGCCAAAAGACTCAACTTTCGCTTTACCACGACATACCTGTACAAAGAACGCATTGGTGCGTTGGCTGTACAAATCCGCTTTTCAATCTCCTTATGTCCCCGCCTTCCCTCGAGAACAATACCCCAAGATACTTGAAATAATCCACATCAGAAAGAACCTTATCCTCAATCCGGATTGACATTGGCACATGAATTCGAGAAGAATACATTAAGGCAGTCTTGGAAGTACTAACCAATATCCCTTCCGCTTGGCATTCCATCGGAAATCGATCTAGTAGGCATCGTAAGTCCTCAGGACAAGAAGACAACAAGACAAAATCATCTGTAAAAAGCAGAGATGGTATCCTGATAGAACCGAACTGAAGAACGACATCCGTCAGAACAGCCCGTCTCGGAATTTTGTCCGTGTAAACAAGGAACAAAAGTGAAGACAAAGGACAACCCTGACGAAGTTCAACGCCTACTGAAAAAGATTAAGATTTCCTACTTAGAACACGAATACAACTCATACTTTGTTCACATAGAGAAGCCACAGCTACTTGAAGATAGTGTTGTACATTATACTCCCTTATTAACTCTCACAACCTCTCTCGAGGAACTCGGTTGTACGCCTTCTCCAAATCTACAAAACACATGTAGACCGGTTGAGCGAACTTCCAAGACTGTTCAAGGATAGTTGAGTAAGTAAAGAGCTGATCCGTTATCTCACGACCTGGACGAACGCCGCATTGTTCCTCTTGTAAGTGTCCTTTAATTATAGGCATATCCTTAACTCAAGAATCCTAGCAAATAGCTTGCCAGTTTGGCTAAGCAGAGTGATGCCCCGATAATTGTAACACACTCTTGGGTCACCTTTCTTAAAGATCGGTACCACCACCCGAGCTCGCAACTCATTTATAACTTGCCTGACTTCAATGCAACGTTGAATATCCGTGTAAGCCACTTCATGCCAACAACGTCGAGAGTCTTTAACGCTTCAGGTCAAATCTCGTCTACTCCAGAAGTCTTTTCATTATAAAGTTTTTTAACATCAGCAATGAAAACTTCCAAACGGAAGAGGTCATTAGCGGCTCTACTTCTACAAGAGAAGGCATATCCATTGGATTAAGTTGACTACTAAAATGTTCTTTCCAATAAACAAGAATTTCTCTAATGTTAGTCAGCATAGATCCTCTCTTGTCATATACAGTTTGACGAGTTTTCTGCTTTCCAACACGAAGGTTTCTGATCGTCTTCCAGAACATCTTCGAAGCTGACCTTTAATCAAGTTATAAGTGCTCTCCAAAACTTCGTTCAAGCCCCCCTCTTCGCTTCGGTAACTGCTCGAGCTGAAGCTTTCTTTGCCCTTCGGTTCTTGTCTAAAGCTTTTACTGATTTATCTGGCAAAGTTGCCTTATAAACCAGCTTCTTCTGTTGGACAAAATCTTTAACTGTTGGTGTCCACTAATCAGTTCGAGTAGGTCCTCCGCGACAAGCACCTAATTTCTTTGAGTCACAACTTTTTACAGTTGCTTTGGCAAGCGAGTATCTGAACATTTCCCGTTCCCGATCAATTCTCTTCACCTTTTCTGGCAACCGAAAGAAATCTTTCCGGATGTAGCCAGAAAAACGTTCGTTGACAGAAACATCTGCTAGACGCTCTCAAATGAACATATGATATCTTTAGAAAAACCTCTTATATTTACCTCAAGATCTTTCAGCTTATTATCTCTTAAAAGTTATTTTAATATTTCTAATTGTTCATTTATATACTTATCTTTTTTAATATTTTTAACTCTATTTTTCCTATTCCTTTTATCACCATGACTTCTTGGTTTGCGTTTAACTGGATTATTATAATATAGTTGTTTATTATGTATTATACTATTTCTGCCATTTCCTTGTACCAAGTTGCAACAACCTTGCGAATAACTATTACACATACGAAGATGTTCTTTCACGATTCAGTTTTAAGTCAATTGATGGAATTAAGCTGTGATGTTAATTTACATACATTTGAAATTCATTGAATTTAGATTTCTAGTAATATCGAATTTAAATTTCTAGCTTATAAACAAATTTCCTTTTTGATTCATACTTGTATATGCTGAAATATATTTCTACTTTGCCCGTGACACATGGGTCGATAAATAAATATTTCTCTCATAATGAATAAATTATATATAATAATTAAGTAATCAGATCAGAAATAACCAACGAAAAAAATCGTTTCTCGGGTTCAGACATTTCCTGTTGACCATAATCAAAAGCCAATATTGGATGCCGATCGAGTGAAGCTAGCATGGCTTTGGCGTTGCCCCTCATTAAAGCGGTGGATATGCGCTGGTATAAACGTGTGGCAGTCATTACGTATCCGATTTCGTTTGTCTGGCTCATATTATTCGTAATCCGCTTGATCACCCTGTTTCCTTCGTCATTCCATCCACCAAAGGTCTCCACTACATGTACTCCGCTGTTTCGACACTTTCCTTATATTTCCTATCCTTGACATTGATAGCGTACAAGTGGCAGCGTCGAGTTGTACTTTGAAGGCGGAGTGACGGTATGCGGACTGTTGGGGAGGGTGACTGTAATAAGAGGGTCTCTATAAAAGAGGATGTCTCGCGAGCGATCATGTTGGTCCGGGATAATTCCTCGTACTTCCAGGGCTTCATCCATTCGAGCCGATTGTGCGGCTGCGAAAACCACGTCGAGAATGGCGTTGTGCCTCAGTCCTTGATAACCCCCAATCTGGCAAGTGAGTGTATTCCTCCCTTATCTGCCATACGCATGTTTCGGCTGCATTGATAGACTTTTTCGTACAAGCTAATCCCAAGCCACATTCGGGCTGGGATGTAGAACTGTGAGGACGTTAGTTCTTTTCCGGATGCCGTGTTTGGCACGGCGCTAAGCCAAGTCCCAGCATTTGGACACGGCATTGCGTGTAGTTGGGCACGATCTTTTTCAGTAGAGAATTGTTTCAGCTGGGTCGAGGCAAGATTGCCGATCAACCGTGAAGTTGATGTTTAAACCCCTCTGTATACGGTATAAAGTGCGAGCCCATCGCGGTTATTAGAGTTACCAGTATCTCGGAATAGCCAGGAAATAGTGTAGCGTCCAGACTGTATACCTCTTTTACCTGCCTCACGATATGGATGAATGCGCTTTGGGCGTGCGCGTCATTGCATCATAGACCGAAGTCACCCCGACGGATTGATAGTTTCATCTGTGATTTAGTCGCTTTATGTTGGGTAGAGAAATAGCGGCCGAAACCTAAATATGTAAATTTATTTAAAATAAATTTACACTATTAAGCGGGAATTTTTTATGGAAAATAAATAATTGTATTAGAATAAGATACACTATATAATCAAATTTCATCAGAGGACATACGTCAGTAACTCGTATTTGGCCCCGATGATATATTTCGTCGAGGAATAGGGGCTGAAATCTGGTAGCATAGCAGTTATTCCTGATGACCTCTAATCCTTATTCTTATGCATCTTCTGTTATTTATAATGTCTATTCATAAAAATAACTTTTATTTTAAATTTTAATTTTATATTTTAACAAGATATAAGTTATATAAAATCTTATAACAATTATAACGGCAATTTGTCTGTCAAATTACTGACAAAACGTTTTTGTTATTCTTGGATCGACTAAGCGTAGGAGATGGTTGGTTTATCCTGGACGAGGAAGCGCAGTGTCGGAGTAAAAAAATTCCACTTTAGGGTCTGGCAGCTTGTCTACTGCATCAATTGTCTGGACCAGCGGTGGAACCCTTTATTAGTCAGGTTGTTCTCCATGAAGGACTCATCACCAATTGGTATGCCCAGCAAGTACAGGTTCGCGGAAGTATCCTCCAAAACTGCCTCGGATGGTAGATCCAGGCAAGTGTTTACGGCTTCAGGCGAGCCGATGTCCCTGGTATTTCGCCAATTTAGCTTGAGCTTCATCAACTTGAAGTTCGCATCTAGCCAGCTGAGTGTGGAAGCGATTGACGATGGCGTCCTGGCTACTATAACGTCAACTAGGTATCACGTGTTAAGGTTTATTTTGGGGATATGGGATACATGTTCAATTGTACTCTTAATAGTCAAGGAGAAGAGGAACGGGCCCAATGGATACCCTGCTGGACTTCTTCTCATGAGTTGAAAGGGGCGAGTGAGCCGAAACGAAGGAGTGCATTGCACTTGTACGTAAGGTCAAACCACGGCAACAGGTCTAGTGCGTTCTCTCGGATCGCTGCTCGTAAGTGTGATCTGGACACTGATCTGCCGACGGCTATTGGTATTATACCCCTTCCTTTTTTGGCAATGGATCAAGGTTTTTGGCAATGCGCCGCCGATGTAGGGCGCCACTTAAGGAGATGCGAGTCCTGCAAGGAGATGGTTGACAAGATGCGTCAAATTCTTAGCTAGTAATCCGTTGCTATTGACTCGTAACATATCCTGGAGATGCTCCAGCCTTAGCTCGAGGCAACCTGGTCCAGACGCTGAGTGAATGGAGTTGACTGCGGCAAAAACTGTTTCGCGACTTACAAGTATTGACGAAGACAGATTGTTCGAGCGCCGTTCTGTAAGACTAGTGGAAGAGAGTGGTTGATTCTGGCAGCTGCTGTATGTGGGAAGATGTAGACTTTGCAGGAGTGTCCGTGCTTGTGAATATGGGGTGGACATTCCGACTAAAATCAGGCTCTGGACTGCTTTTCTGCAATTTCCGTATTTGGCCAGAGTTCAGAACTGTTCTTCACAGTTCTAACTCGCCGTTCTGTTGGCTATTTGATTTCCGGGTGGCGTTGCTCTCACTGATGGCAAATCAGGTAAGTCAAATGTCGCGAAGGCTCTTATTGGCTCGCAAATGTGCTTTTCGACCTTATGTCGACCTTTGCATGTTGTGGGTATTGATCAACTGAGTCACAATTTTGCGAAGAGCAGCAACATTACCTATGAACTGACATCTCCGATTTAGAGTGGGCGTTTGATGTTGTTCCAAAAATGGTGGGCTGATAGGATCCGTGCTTTGAACGGAATTAGTATGACCGTAGGCAATTCTTTGAGCCAACATGATTGAAGACACGATAGACGTTTTGAATCGTTTACTTGAACGATTGGAACTGATAATGGTGATTTGATGACATCTGTGGTGGCTCCGTTGGATTGTGCCTCCGGCACATGGTCGGAACAGCTCTAAAGGAATGCCTTGCCCGAATCTGGACATCTTGAACCTCCGAATTTGTGAAAGCGGAACCGTGAATAGTAGCTTAATGCAATGTTTCTCCGGCAGAGGAGACAAGGGCGTTTTATTCTTTAAATTTTTGTAGTTAATTGCGCTGTATCTTTACAATTAATGTAAATTACTTGTCGATATTTGTTCAAATAGTTGTAAGCACGTTAAAGATTCCCACGATCATAGTTCTTCACATCAGAGTTCTTTGCTATTTTGTGTGTTTAGCTTGTAGTAATCAGATTGTAGTTAGATTGTAGTTAGCTGCTATTTTGTGTGTTTAGCTTGTAGTAATCAGATTGTAGTTAGCTTGATTGTAATTAGCTTGTAGTTACGAGCAAATAGCGGCGGTTCGCTAGCAGAAAACCTGACGCACCTTGTCAACCACCTTCTGGCGGGACTAGCACCCTCTGAAGTGGCGCCTTACATAGCCGGCGCGAACTTGATCGCACTTCCCAAAAAGGACGGGGGTATAAGACCAATTGCCGTTGGCGAAACTCTACGCCGTCTGTGCTCGAAATGCATATGTCTCCAACTCCGCAAACGTTTCGCTGGTCTACTACAACCAACACAACTAGGAGTAGCAACGCCTAACGCAGTGGAAAGGATCGTTCACAACATCCGACGAATCCACGAACTTCACGCCAACGACAACAACTGGGCCTGGGCAAAGATCGATCTTTCAAACGCCTTCAACTCATTGTCCAGAGCGCACTTACGAGCAACTGTCCGAGAGAACGTCCCAGAGATCTTGCCATGGTTTGACTTTTCATACAAGTGCAAGGCACCCCTTCGTTTTGGCCCGCAGGACCCTCTCAATTCATGTGAAGGAGTCCAGCAGGGGGATCCATTGGGCCCATTCCTCTTCGCGTTGGCCATTAAGAAAACGATTGAACACGTTTCTCATATCCCTGGAATAAACCTCAACATGTGGTACCTGGACGATGGCATAGTCGGCGGGACGCCTTCGGCAATCGCATCCGCACTCGGCTGGCTAGACACGAGTTTCAAGGCGATTAAAGTGCAGCAAAATTGGCGAAATACAGAGGTCATCGGCACACTTGAAGCCGTTAGCTCTTGCTTGGCCCTACTATCCGAGGTGGTTTCGGAGAACACCTCTGGAAACATGCACTTGTTAGGCATACCCATCGGTGACGAGTCCTTCATAGAAACCCACCTGACAAACGAAATTCTGCCACCGCTAATCCAGACAATTGAAGCAGTAGCCAAGCTGCCAGACCCTCAAGTCGGATACCTCCTACTCAAACACTGCGCTTCCTCGTCCAGGATAAACCACCTTCTCCGTTCAGTTGATCCAAGGATTACAAAAACGTTTTGTCAGTCATTCGACAGACAAATCGCCAGCGCCGTTCAGAAAATATGCGCGTGTCAACTACACGAAGCAGCAAAATCACAGATGACACTCCCAATCCGTCTGGGAGGATTTGGCCTAAGATGCAATGCGGCGCATGTCCAGAGCGATTTATACACAGCGTGATGCAGGAGGGAGAAGAATACAGTCTGGATCCTACACTTTTTCCTGGCTATTCAGAGGCATTAGCCACCCTTAGAACTACAATGGGATCTCACTTCATACCGTCTACGGATGGCGGTCAATCATCAACCTCACGCCTGATTGAAAATCTCGCCTCGACACAGCTTATACAATCAGCTAGCGAAATGGATCGTGTCCGACTACATGCAGTGTCGTGTCCAAAAGCTGGGGCTTGGCTTAAAGCTGTACCAAATGCGGCATCTGGAACGGAATTAACACCCCCACAGTTCTGTATTCTAGTCCGCATGTGGCTTGGAATTCCTTTACACGAAAGGAATTATAGATGCGGCCGCTGCATGCGCATAGCTGATAAGGAAGGCATACACTCGCTAACATGCCAATACGGGGGTTATCAAGGACTGCGGCATAATGCTATTCGTGACGTGGTATTCGCAGCCGCACAATCAGCCCGGATGGATGTAGCTCTGGAAGTGAGAGGTATTATCCCGGACCTAGGTGAACGGCCGGCAGGCATCCTATTTTATGGGGATCCTCCCCATGCAATCGACTTTGCAGTCACTCACCCCCAACAGACGGCATACCGTCGCTCAGCTGCTAACGCAAAGCTCGCCGCCGCTACGTCGTATGCGATTAATGTTAAAGACCGAAAGTACAAGAGCAGGGTCGAAGCAGCGGGGTATATATTCTCAGCCGCTGTAGTGGAGTCGTTTGGGGGATGGAATGAAGAGGGAAACAGGGTCATCAAACGGGTTGCAAATAACATGAGCCGGACAAGCGGAGTCACTTACGCCGTGACGATCACGCATTTATACCAGCGCATCTCTATTGCAATAATGAGAGGCAACGCCAAAGCAATGCTAGCGTCACTTGATCAGATCCCAATATCCACATTTGATGGTGGACACCAGGAAACAGGTGAACCCGGGAAACGCCTCTTCGAGCCAGACACTTGTGCTTCGAGCCGAACTCGTGATGTGATAAGACTACCCTGTATGACTAGACGTTGTGATACATATAACTCCAGATCAATTGAAACTGAGTATAATGCTGTGAGCGCCACTTCTACGATAGTCGCAGATAATGAACCGATAAACAAGCATGCGTCTCAATGTAACGATGACATTCCTGCCAATATCACTAAGCACGATACTCCATTCGATGCTACTAATGATGTTTTTCAGCATCATCATTCCCAGCTAAATGTAGACGATAATGACGATACTGATGTAGCCAAATCTCTTACCAAAGTTAGAAAGCAATCGTCGGACTACGGTCAAACAGATTTCGAAAAAGAAATGATATTTACTTATTGTGCAACTACAACTGATGCTGAAAGTCATCTATTGATGTCTGCTAATTCACCGACAGGACAAGTTACCGATCAAATAAATAAGATCCAACAACTTGGTGAGTTGCATCAGAGTTCAATGCATCCCTTAGCTAGTAATGATATGCAAATAAATAATAATCAAATGAACGAATACAATAATCTAATTTGTTGTCCAATCAAGGATAATGATAACTTGACGATAAAATTAAAAGGATCATCTCAACAGGGATTGGAGTTTGAATCGTCATCATTTATACTTAACAGCAATTCAACAATACCAATGATGTCATTTACATCATATGATCCTAAATATGGGCTTGATTGCAATCCATCGAATGAATTTGCAAAATTTGCTTCTGGTTCTATCAACGAACCCGGTGCCGACGAATCTGCTGCGCCTTTCTTTGTATCATCGAGTAGTAACCAAGAAGAAACTATGATTGACAATGGTAAAACCGGAATTTCCACGATGAATTGCAGCCAATCTAGTGTTGCCGATCATACACCCGACAATTGTAATGATCATCTCAACCTGATCATTCATCAGTTACTCAACATGTGTGATGATCTTATACTACCCGACAATGTTGTTGATGTTCAAGGTGTTGAGCATGATCAACATGACGACGCACCAGCGGCAGTACAAATGATAGTGACAACAAATACCACCAATCACTTAATTACGAATAAAAGTAGTAATATCGCATCAATTTTGAAGAGTTGCTCAAACATGGTTCGAAGAAATAACGAATTCATTACAACCGCCACCACCGCGGCCGCGAATACATCAACCGAATCGGAAGATAAGCGTCACAGCAACGCTCATGGATCGCATGAACATGATAGCGAAGAATATCAGCGATCACAAAGAAATAACTCTAAAAAGTACAGTAATAAGCCGGAGCCTACAAAATCCTTGCCCATCGGTGAGAATTTAGAATCTGATCATTCAGAAAATTGTCTTGTAAAATTGTACTATAAAATAAAGATCAATTAGTAACTTTGATAGGTTAAGTTGTATGATTGGAACTTATTGCAATATAAAATACTATAATAGTACCATTAGGACAGTGTAATAAATGATGTAATAATTGTATAAAAAATGTAAAATATAAATTGTAAAATATAAAATATGTATTTTTTTGTAAAAATGCGAATTTTACATTTTTTACAAAAATGTAAAATTTTAATGAAGATTTTAGTAGTATATCGATAAAAATATCGATAAAATAAGAAATAAACTGTCGTAACTAATGAAACGAAAACGATGTACTAGTTCTATCTTAAACAATAAAGGGATGGACAAGATATTCTAAAGACATTGAATATCTTATTTTTGTGTTGCGTTTAATAAAATAGATTATCAGAGCAAATGAGTAAATTATGCTGAATGGATTTATTCTGACAATTGTGAAATTTAAAAATCTATTAAGCTTAAAAATAAAAAATAAAATGAATTTATGAAATTTGTTTAACAAATACATTATTTTTATTAAACAACAACCATCACATATCGACCTTTTTCTACTGATAGCCGAAACGGCCAGGTGGATGGCTAGACAACCAAAATATATAAATATACTAATATTTTTAGTATGAATATATTTAGCATGAATTAAGTTGAAGTTACTATGGTGAAAGAAAACTTTATAACAAATATTTTCTTGAATATATTTGATTTATTAATCTATCTTATAAAATAAAAATTACTGTTAAAGTATCTTCTAGTAAATGTGATGTATGTAAATGTAAAGGACTATTAAATAAACAACTTATATATTTTGTTTTAATTGAAAATGAAATATTTTGAAAATATACGTGTTTATATACAATTACATCTTTCGGAATGTATGCATTAACAAGGTCAGAAGCCTAGCTACATTTGTTCATTAAATGTTTAATCGTGAAAAGATCGAAATGGGTAATGAGTTCAGAAAAAAGGTTGTTTTATCATTAAGTGTATTTGCCTGACAATGGACATTACGTTAGTTTAATGGGGACTATTAAACAACATGTATTTTGTGAACAGTCAAAATCTAATTGGCTTTAAAAATAATAAAGTGACAAAATTTGATTATGAGATTTATGCAAATATGTCACACTGCTGATCAGGGTCAGGATGTGTGTGTTTAAATCGTCCGTACGGTTCGAAATCCTGTATATTCATACATCTGTTCCAGTCTTGGTTAAATATTTTGTTATCGTCACAGTGCTGATAAATGGCACTGCTAAGCACATGCACAAATGGAGATTTTTCTTTGTAATTACATCGAAAATAGGCATTGCATGTTCCAGCCACATGGCGAAATATACCCAATTCCATAATAATTGGCGTTAGAAAGTCTTCGTGACGGTTGTTTTGTTTTGCCTGCGATTTATTCATTGCAAGATAATATGACAACTTGTGAATTTCACTTTGCTCTGCGCTTGATAATGATGATGTACTTGGACAAGTTAGTAAGTAATTCAACCATGCTGAAATATAAAAAATAGTTTTGCAAGTTTAACTATTTGTACATTTTTTTATTTGATTTTATAACTTAAACAAAATCTTTTGACAAAACAAATATGTAAATTATCAACTTTGATATTTAATCAACTTAAATATTTAATCGAATTAATATCTGATCTTACCTAATGGGAACTAAATAAGATCAAATACTATTTAGTTCAATAATGGGAACTAAATATAAAGTATTGATTTATATCCAACGGACTACCTCTCGGGGTATTTTTTCGACAAGAAAAAATATGTTAGTAGCGACAGTAACACTTAGAAGAAAGTTTTACGAAGGAGCATACACTCTGATCTGAATGCGAGTGGTGTTGAATTATTGCACTTTTGTTCTCGTAACAATTTGTGCATAATCAATACTATGTTTGAAGATAAGGAGATCCATAGATGCACATGGCGTCAGGATTCTCTGTCAGAGATCCATGATCGATTTTGTAATCGTTTCATCTGATCTGCGACGTTATGTTTTGGACACTCGTGCGAAGAGTGGGGCTGATCTGACAACTGATCACTACCTTGTAGTTAGTAAACTTCGATTGCCGGATCGGATGCTAGACAAGCCTGGTAAACCCACGTTGTGTCAAGTCGTGCTTGGAAAGTCGATCATATGTTTCTGTCAAAGAACGTTTTTCTGGCTACATCCAGAAGGACTTGAACTGCTTGGTGGACACCAACAGTTAGAGATTGTGTCCAGCAGAAGAACCTGGCTTATAAGGCAACTTTGCCAGTTAAATTAGTAAAAGCTGTAGACAAGAATCGAATTGCAACGAGAGCTTCAGCTCGAGCAGTTACTGAAGCGAAGAGGGTAGCTTGAGTTTAATTTTGGAGAGCACTTAGAACTTGATTATAGGTAGGCCTCGAAGATGTTCTGGAAGACGATCAGAAACCTTCGTGTTTGAAAGCAGAAAACTCTTCAAACGGTCTATGACAAGAGAGGATCTATGCTGACTGACATTGAAGAAATCCTTGGTTGGTGGAAAAAGCATTTTAAGAGTCTCTTTAATCTGATGGATATGCATTTTTTGTCGAAGTTGAGCCGTTAGAACCAACGGAAGAGCTTATCTCTTTGGAAGAGATCATTGCTGCTGTTAAAAAACTTCGTGATGGCAAGTCTTCTGGAGTAGACGAAATTCGACCTGAAGCGTTAAAGGCTCTCGACGTTGTTGACATGAAGTGGCTTACACGGATATTCAACGTTGCATTAAAGTCAGGCAAGTTATAAATGAGTTGCGAGCTCGGGTTTTGGTACCGATCTTTAAGAAAGTTGACCGAAGAGTATGTTCCAACTATCGGGGAATCACTCTTCTTAGCCATACTAGTAAGCTATTTGCTATGATTCTTGAGTTAAGAATACGGCCTATATTTGAGGGACAGCTGCAAGAGGAACAATGCGGCTTTCGTCCAGCTCGTGGAACTACGGATCAGCTCTTTACTATCTCAACTATCCTTGAACGGTCTTGGGAGTTCGCTCAACCGGTATAAAATTGTTTTGTAGATTTGGAGAATGCATTTGACCGAGTTCCGCTAGAGAGGTTGTAGGAGTTACAACCTCTCAGGTTGCAGGAAAAACATTTTTTCTTGCCAAGAAATTGTTGTTTTGTAATAACAAATATTGATAAACATAATAATAATTTTGTCATAATAAAAAGCTTAACCTCTTTCATAAGAAAGAGATTAATTCTAATGATTTAAATGTAAATCCAACATATGAAGGTTGTGAGTTGAGTTTAGAAACAATTATTACAAGTCACTGTTCTATAATGGATAAAAAGGGTATAAAGGTTGAATCATATAATAAAACTATACCTATATTATATTGGAATCCAAAATTACATAAAAATCCAATAAAACCTAGGTTCATATGTAGTGCGTTTAAATGGACATTAAAACCACTTTCTGTCTATATGAATAAAATACTTTAAGTAATTAAAGCACACTTCAAAAAATATTGCAAGGTAATTGAAATTAATACTGGTATAAAACACTATTTCAGTATTAATTCTACAAAAGAATTTTTAAGAACAGACAAAAGGAATAAATTTTCAAAATATAAATACATACGATTTTAGTACGCTTTATACAAATCTAGATTTAGTAGATATTAAAGAAGCGTTAGTAAAATTAATTAATCTTATATTCGGAAAAAGATATACATATATATGTTATAATAATTATAACGCCTATCTAACAAAAATTAAACCATCAAATAAATATAAATATATGGATAAAATTGAATTAATAGAATCCTTAAATATTTTGATAAATCAAAATTATTTAAAAGTAGGGACATCTATATTTAGACAAGTAAAAGGTGTTTCAATGGGTGGTAATAGTAGCCCAATTATAGCTGACTTGTTTTTAAGCTTTATAGAATATGAATTTGTTCATAACTGTGTAAAAACTAAATCTAAACAATATAAATATATGAAATATATGTTTCGATACATTGATGATATATGTGTATTTAATTCTAATAATTTTTATTCAATTAGTGAGCACATTTATCCAGAAAGCCTTATTCTTAACAAAACCAATATTAATGATAAAGAAGGTGTATATCTAGATATGAACATTAAATTAACATTAACTAAAACTACAATTAATTTATATCGTAAAGATGACATATTTAAATTTACAAGAAACATATTTTTGCATGATCATTCAAATTAATAAACCTTATATTCAGAAAAAGATATACATATATATGTTATAATAATTATAACGCCTATCTAACAAAAATTAAACCATCAAGTAAATGTAAATATATGGATAAAATTGAATTAATATGAATTTGCATCAATACATACATGTGTATTTAACATGTGTATTTAAATGTTTCGATACATTGATGATATATGTGTATTTAACTCTAATAATTTTTATTCAATAAGTGAACAAATTTATCCAGGTAGCCTCATTCTTAATAAAAACCAATATTAATGATAAAGTATATATCTAGGTATGGTAGTTAAGTTTAAAAATATCATAACCAGATAATATCCATTATTTAAAACACACTTATTTAAACACCTTATATTTAAACATTTATTTTTAACACCTATATGTAGACAAACAAAAGGTGTTCCTATGGGTGCTAATAGTAGCCCAATTATAGCTGACTTGTTTTTAAGCTTTATAGAATATGAATTTGTTCATAACTGTGTAAATCTAAGTTACATAAAGATATGAAATATATGTTTCGATATATTGATGATATATGTGTATTTAACTCTACTAAATTTTATTCAATAAGCGGACAAATTTATCCAGGTATACTTATTCTTAATAAAACAAATATTGATGATATAGAAGGTATATATCTAGATATGAACATTAAATTAACATAAATTAAAACTACCTTCAATTTATATCGTAAAGATGACATTTTGATGTTGGTGACATAAAAATAATGTAAATTATATTATAAATTATAACATAATTAATGAGTTTATGGCAGAACTTAAAACTGTTAGGACTTTAAAAGTTTAAAACGATTTTATTGATCAATATCTGTCTATGAATAATCATAACGATAATAATAAAATATTACCAAATAATTTACAATTATTTCTTCTTAAATGTTATCAGTATAAAATACCACATATTTGATAAATTCTTCGTGATTTTAATGATACCGTAATTTTTGATGTTGGTAGCGCTCGATTCAATTGAATATGATTGATTTTACTCATTAGTGACTTAAGATGTGAATATAAAATAACTCATAAATGTTATAAGAACAACACTTATCCTCTGATGTATGATGTGTAGTGATTGTTTTTAAGGTGATATCGATAATAATTGTTTTCTTGTAGTGTATAATAACTGATACATATTATTATAACAGATGTATATGTAATATTAATATGTAATTTAATAGATACAAATTTAAAAGCTTGGCTACTATAAAAATAAAACCAAGCATAAAATAGTGAAATATATAAATAAACAAAATATTGTTAAAATTTATATAGGAATAGATGGCAAAACCTGATAACAAATCAGTTCATCCTGATTACCATCAATCCTTATTCCTAAACATCGTCTGCTATTTATTAGTCGATTCGTGAAAATTGACTTTTATTTAAAATTTCCATTTTTAATATTAACTTAATATTAATAGAAAATAGAAAATATTAATAAAATATAAATTGAATAAAATCTTAAATAGTTTGGTTATTTATTTTAAATTATTTGTAATTTGAAATACGAAAACAGGTACCTGGTCTTATTATTTTGTGCTGCAAGTCATTCTTTATTAATCAAAGTCTTGCCTAATAAATTCTTAAATTATGATTTAAAATAGGGAAGGTAGAAATGTTATCTCCACTCTTTCATACAATCAAATATAAAAATTTATTTGAATTAAATACTGAAGAATTTCAGTCAAATAATTAACAAATATTAATTTAAATTTATTATTATTTATTATTCATCTTATGAAGTACACCTTATGAAGTATTTATTTGGCTCTGCTGCTATGCTGGGTCGAGGAATAGGATTCGAACCATTATAAAATATAAGTTCCTCATTATGACCTCTAATCCTTATTCCTAGGCATCGTCTGTTATTTATTATTCAACGCATGAAAATTGACTATTACTTAAAATTTAAACTTTTTAAAGATTAAATAAAAGCGATGGATACCGCTTGCAAAAAAATACACTGATTTGCGAAACCTTTCTTATTATATTTATTATTATATTATTATTTTTATATTTATTTTATTATTATATTATATTTATAATATAATATAATTTTTATTTAATATAATATATAATATAATATAATGTATAATATAATATAATATAATGCATAATATAATATAATTTGTTAACTGATCTGATATAAATATAAATTGTATTAAATCTTATATAATTATTATTATTTCTATTTATTTTTATTTATATATCGTATAAAATACGTACATTCAGATATCTGATTTAATATATCTGATTTAATATCTTTAATATACAATTTGTTGAAAATTAATATAATTTTTGTTTAATTTATAAGAATTAAAAGTTTTATCTTTTAACCTTTATCTTTAAAGATTAGCATTCTAATCACAAATTAAACTCTGATAATTATATGGATTGATATTTTATTCAAACTCAGAGTTAAAAATTTACTCTTAAAATAAAATAGTAAAAATTTTATTTTAAGAGTTCGAATTCATTTTTAATAATATTTTTTTCTGCTGACCAAGACATCATCAGCTAATAAGACCCATCCATATTGATTAGTAGCGTTCTGCTGTATCTAAAATAGGAACAATACCTATGAGGATAATATCGTGCCACAATCAAAAGAATTTCAGCTCACATATGCAATCAAGTTAAATATTTTTTATTTATATATTTATCTATTTTCTGTGTGATTGTATGTTTAGAGTAACAGTGTTTAAAATATGTATACATTAAACATAGCAGCGGGTCGAACACGTGCTAATGACGTATTTTCTCTGATTAAATTTGATTATCTAGTATTATATTATAATACAAAAGTATTATTATTAAATTGTATTCAAATTAAATTAAATTATGTTCAAATTGTTGCAATTCTTAAAATTTCATTATTTAATGAATTATATTTTATATTATATGGTATGCATGAATGCTCATGCAAAAATATGTTTCTTGTAAATTTAAATGTCATCTTTACGATATAAATTAATAGTAGTTTTAGTTAATGTTAATTTAATGTTCATATCTAGATATACACCTTCTTTATCATTAATATTGGTTTTGTTAAGAATAAGGCTTTCTGGATAAATGTGCTCACTAATTGAATAAAAATTATTAGAATTAAATACACATATATCATCAATGTATCGAAGCACATATTTTTGCAATTCTTAAAATTTCATTATTTCGTATTCTATTTTTTATATTAGCTTTATTAAGTATAAAGGTACCTGGAAAAGTTGGTTCGCTTATTGAATAAAAATTGTTAGAATTAAATACGTATATAAAAATATATCGACACATATATTTCATAATATATTTGTATAATTTAGATTTTTTTACAGTTATGAACAAATTCATATTCTATAAAGCTTAAAAAAGTCAGCTGTAATTGGGCTAATGGTACCTCCCATTGTAACATCTTAATTTGCTACTAATGAAATATTTCATTGACTTTTTTATTTAGGCAATATATATTTATATTATAGTAATCAACATTTTATCTCACTGCTACATCTTGTGTAAAATTATATAAATTAGGATTGATCTTTATTAGGCTAAAGTGCTAAACACTTTCAACATGTATTTAGACAATCGCATAAAAATTCTATTGATTGTATTAAAATGTGTTGTAATACAAGACAAAAGTGTGTTGCATTGCGAATAATTAAAATATTGTTAAATATCTGTAGTTAAAATAGTTATTTAAAATATATAGATTCTAAAGTAGATGTTAATATCACACAGTCTAGTAAAAAAACCTACTTGATGATCTTTCCTTCAACCGTTCTACTCGGCAAGATTCTCGTTCAGGCTGGCACTCGTATGTATCGTGTTTCCACTCAAGACCGAATGGACATACAACTGATTGTTCTTCGATTGTATCATTTACTTTGTGGCACACCTTAAATTTGTAGCACACCGGAGAATTACCTTCTGTTGAAAATACTGGTAATAGCTGGCCTTCATATTTACATGATCGATCAACTAAATCAAACATATCATCATTGGCAATATAATTTAATTGGATTCTAATATATTGACAAGTTTGTATTTATTAAAATTATTAACATCTTTACCGTTTTAATGCATTAACATTTAATTTTAATTGTGCAAAATTGCTCTAGTACTAAACAGTTTAAGACAAATATATATACAGAAGAATTTATTACTGTTATCAAATAATACAATAATAATACAAATTTATTTAACGTGGCAAATGCGTGCCAGCTGCACGCTCACATGACCACTAACAAAAAATGAAAAAGTCAAGCAGATAAATTGTTTAAATAGGATCGGATTTGGCGTTTGAAGTACGGCAGGGAAATTGATTGGCGTATATGAATGGATAGATGATTCCACGATAGAGGAGCCGCTACCAGGAAGAAGCGGAGTCTAAAGGAGGTAGAGTAGTTTGGGACATGTAAAAGAAGGGAATTACAGGGACGCAAAGAACAGTAAACAGGACGAGAAATATCAAGAAATTGAGGGTTGAGAAATGAAGGGGTATGAAAAGTTACAAGGCGGAAAGCAACGATAAGAAGACGAATTTGAACACGACAATAAATTGTAGGCAAATCGAGAGAAGCAAGATGGTAGGATGTATGATCAAAACGACGAAGACGGAGGAGAATTCGGACAGCTGCGTTGACGATGCGTTGTAGGGGAAGAAGAGTGGATTTAGGTGAGTTGGAAAATAGACTAAGACAATAATCGAATCTAGAAAAAAGGAGAGAAGATATGAGAGTCATACAAGAAGGGAAATCGATCAATCTACGAACTTGACGGAGGTTGCGGAGTATCAAGGTAGATGAGTGTACTTTATCTCTAACGAAAGGTTTAAGTGAAAGTCGGTTGTCAAAATGGAAGCCTAGGAAAACGAGATTATCAACGATAGGAAGAATTGCAGAATTTAATGATACGGAGGGAGGTTCGAAGCCGAGGCGTCGAGGTAGGATCCACATAATTTTGGATTTATCAGGATTCAGAGAAAGGCGAAGGGAATAAAGATGATTGGAAATTGAGACAAGACAGTCGGAAGCAGAAACACTAAGATCGTGAATACGATAAGCAGGTGCATGAGCATAGATGACAATGTCATCAGCATATTGCATAGCATGAAAGTTAAATGTATGAGAAATCGAAGAAAAATCACCGAGAAGGGAGAAAAGCATAGGGCCTAATACTGAGCCTTGTGGATGGAGAAGAATCGAGTGATCGACGATGTTAAAAGCAGACGATAGATCAAGAGAAACTATGACACTACATAATTTATGATCGCGCGATATGAGTAAGTCGTTATAAACTTTAAGACATGCGATTTCGGTAGAGTAATTAGAGCGAAAAGCGGCTTGGAAGGGAGGAAACAAGTTAGAGGAAAAGAGATATGTATTAACTTGCTTGAGAACGAGACGCTCAAGGAGTTTAGAGAGGGTTGGGAGAAGTGAAATAGGACGGTACGAAGATGGTGGTGAGGAGTCGAGAGATTGCTTTTTGATGAGAGGACGAACAGTGGCGCATTTCCAGATGGAAGGAAATGTACGGCTACACATGGACGAGTTGAACAATGTGATTAGGAAGGGTGAGATAGAGGAGCAGATATTTTTAAGCAAGTGAGTTGGAATTGGGTCAGAAGGAGAGGTTTTATTAGGTAATGACAGCAGAACCGAAGAAACTTCATCAGACGAAACGGGAAGAAGGTGGAATAGTTCTGGGAGGGAAGTATTTAAAGAGAAGAGTGGGTACAAGGGGGCTATGGGTAGTAGGGAAAGTAAATTAGATAGCTTAGTTTGTAGATAAGAAGAAAATTCATCAGGATTTATATTACAAGGGGTAGATGATGCACTAAAAGGTTACAAATGCACTAAAAGGTGTCATTCAAATCTAAATATTTCATAATAGATGTAATAAGTACTATGTAATTTACTGATTTTCACCAACACACAAGGAGGTGGATGATTAATCATATCACCCACACATAAGAAGGTGAGTTAGTAAAATCTATACATGAATATAAAATATACGAATTTAAAATTTAAAACTATTTTACAATATAAATATTGCTACAAAAAATATTAATAGTTTTAATTTTTATTTAAAATCTATTCATTTTACGAAAGGAAGAATACTGGAGTTCTAGATATAGACTCCAGCTGAGTAATGATAAGGCGAGCATTGCTCGCTTTGATCCTTCCCAGTCTTCGTTATGGAGGATATTCAAAAAGGAAACGTTTGTCTGTTGGATTCAAAACTATCTTCATCTACGAGAAAGCGCTTCCGTGTAGAATCCATGACCATCTTTGTAGACGGAAATTAATCCCACCAGCTTTTCATGGGTTTGTGAAGGGTCGCTCAGTTCATTCAGCGATCGTAGCATCATTTTTGTCATGAAAATAGATACCAGCTTGCTGTATCTATCTTTCCTGGCTTTAATGCCGCATTCGACAGCATATCTATTAATTTTGTTATGTCTTATCTCAGGTCCATCGGGACCTGAGATTTGCAATAACTGTTTTTCTTCACTTTCCTGCTGTATTTGACCGCATTTCCATTCCTGTTGTTATCTCTTCTCTTAGGTCTCTTCGGTTGTCTGCGAGAATTGTTAAAAGAGTGGAAATATTGTTGTATACGAAGTGATTCTTCTTTGGAGATTACCCTGATCCTCGTCAGTTCTATCCTATTATAGATGTGCCTGAAAGTTCCCCACTTTCTTTAATCTTGTATCTTGCTGCCTCCATTGAACTATACAAGAAATTCAAACGTGATCAGCATCTAGTGGAATACGCTGATGATACCACATCCCAGTTTTATGGACGCATGTGCAAAGATGTAGTCTCGGACATCACCTGTTCCTTTTTAAGATCAAAAGACCAGTTGTCCTCTTCCAATCTTTTTCTCAACTCTTCAAAATCGTAGGTGATCGTCTTTAATGGCACCCATGACACCAAGAAAAACTAAAGGGACTAGCAATATATATTTTCTCTCCTCTGTTTGGAACAATCAACCGCTTCAGATCTTTACACATCGAGTAAAATATTAGGGGTTAACCATTACAGTTAAGTAGTGATTTAAAATAATCAATAATAATAAAGACTTTATTAAATACACCAAAATATATAGCATGAAAGAAAAAGTAGGTCACAACAAGGTCAGATAAAAATGACAGAACTTCAACTTCATTATTCTTCGTCTTCCCTTTCTCTTTCATGGCCTCAGGTCCAGGAAGATCTGAGCCCCCAACCGATCTTAAACGCCGCCTTCCGACTCAACCACCCAGGGTCTTTCACCCCTGGGAATCCAATCAGCGAGGACTATGCTGGGTAAACGAGACACAAGGAGCTTAAGAAACCTTAGCCTTTGCTTTGGGGGTCATTCTCTTGAGAAGAAGACTAATCCCGAGATAGCCTAAGTGCCCCTGAGGCGCACCTGGGTTATCCCATTCAATGACAGATGCTAAGCCCGTTTCAGGGCCGACCTAGCTCTCTTCAGGATACGTTTAAGTCTATGCAGTTCGGCTTTCGTCAACCAGTTATCCGTAACTGTGAACCCCAGGTATTTTACTCAACTCGTGAAGGTTGGGAGTGGTTCAGAGGCAAATATGGAGGAGAAAGCAGATAGTGCTAATCTCTTAAGTTTTTGCTTTGTAGCAGGGGTGTTATGAAAGACAACCACCTGCAATTAAGCGGAGTTTTAAATACGATGGGACTTGAATAACAGGTATTTTAATCTTAAAAAGAAACGGCTGATGTTCATGACTACGTCTTTGCACATGCGTCCAAAAACAGGGACGTGGTAAAAACAAAAGAGCCAATGGATGCAGCAAGATATAAGATAGAAGAGAGGGGTGCCATGAGGCACACCTGTAATAGGGTAGAACTGACGCGCATCAGGGTCATCTTCATAAAACAATCGCTTGGTTTACAGCAGAATCTCCACCCTGTTAACAATTCTCGCATACAACCCGAGGGACCTAAGAAAAGAAATAACAAAGGGAATAGAGATGCGGTAAAATCCAGCGAAAAAATCAACAAAAACAGCCACAACGAGTTGATACTATTCTTCTGATAAACCGATGCACTTCACCAACTGCTGAATGGATCGAGTAATCTTTGACGAACCCATGGAAACCATGAGGGATTAAATTTCGCCTACTCAGATAATCGCGGAGTCTACGCGCAATGGCTATTTCGTAGATCGAGATGAGGGAATTTTGAATCGAAATGGGCCGCTGGTCTTTAGGACACGAGACCGGATACATTTTGTGTATAAAAATTCTCCTGCTAATGTTGATGCCAGCCAAATCAGATATGGTGGCTAATAGTATTGTGACGGACACCTCTCTTCTTTGTTCGGCTGTCAAAAGCTTACAGACACGAGAAAAGAGTGGAGCGACGTATTTGGAGGGGCCCGGAATAGGCCCCTAGGCGTTGAGAATATATGTGACAGATAAGTCTCTACTCATTAAGTCTCCCCAAGGCAGGATTGGTTGCGATGATTGAGTGGTTCCATAATTATGTAGGGATAGTGCCTCCTCCAAAACTTTATCAAGACCTATATTACCAATCCAACCCAATGCCCTTTCCTTCCAACAGACAAACTTCTCCTTCTTGAATATCTTCCAGAAGGTAGACTGGGATAAATTAAGGGAAACAATGCTAGCCCTATCCTTACCCAATTAGAACCTATACCTAGTGCTCAATATTATTTCGAGAGAACTTGCCTGACAGAAGCAGAGAGATTGGGGAGACGGAGTAAATATGCTTAGGTCTTGAGTATTGTCGGAATGGCACTGAAAATGCGACCTTTATAGGAAGTCGAAAGCAATGCGGTCGCTTGCGAAGGGAGGTAGAAATTAAATTTGGTTAAACTCTCATTACCAATTCGGGGAAAGCGTTGGATAGCTACCCGAAAGAAAGCCACTCTGATAGATTCAATGTGGAATCCCCTCCGAAGCAGCGTATCCTCTTCTATCTGCCAGCGAATTAGGTCATGAGAGATGGACAGATGTTGTCGCGACTGCTCTATACAGAAGGGTTTTAACAACCACTTCTCATGGAGCAGTAATTAGTCGAGGAGTGAATTCGTTGAAGTGCAATGAAAGGTGGAAGACGGTGGTTTAGGAATAAGTTAACCATTCCAGGCTCTGCGGATTGTTGCATTAATCCAACGACCAGTTCTGTCGTTGAAGTCACCTAGTACCATGTCATAGCCGCTGTCAATAATATTATCCAGAAGGTCACGGTTCTTGTGAATCTTCCCTGGACGGATGTAGACATTGTCTAGACTTAGGCGTTTACCGTTCTTATAGAGTGAATCTACTAAACAAGACATGGCTGGACACGAGTAATTTAATAGTAGGGAGGACCTTTAAGAGCACTTATCTAAGGTCAAGAGTTCTTGAGATGAAGAGGAGTGAGGTGGGGTTATGTACGTAGTATAGTGGGAACAGATATGCTTTGGGATAAATCGAGTAATGTCCTGGGGGAGACGGATAGACTACGTCTCCTGAAGGAATATAACATCTACATCTCTACCAGATAGAAGTCTTAGGGCAGAAGCACCTCCCGATTTCCACTAAAGGATATTCAGTGAAAAAGGCTCTCGAGTACTCTGCATATTATAAATTGATTGTTTACTCATATTGGATTATTTATTAGTGGATGATAGCAGTAGGCTATTGAAAATTCGATTAAATAAATATTTTCTTCACTTCCTCTACGAATAAATAGTACTCTGCATTGTGATGGATTTGTTGGATGGAGGATTGCCTGCCTAGACAGAGCTAGGTGCAGGAAGGTTGCCCTTCCCACAACTAGCCCCCTCCAGGAAAGGTACTTGCCCCTGGGCAATATCATCATTTCCCTTAGTCATACGTCGAATAAGCTTCCCGATCTTGATCGGGGGGACGGCATTGGCCGAAGCCCCTCTCTTTTTTGACTCTGGAAGAACATATACCACTGGAATCGTGGGATTCGTGTTGATAGCACTCACGGCCATTAGTATAAAGTTTTCCAACCTTCTATGCAACTCTTCTATCTTTATATCCATCAACCGGGATATCTCTGTGTTGTCCATGCGCGGGGCGGCCACACAAGAGAAAGAAGTTGTAGGTTTAATGGGACGAATAAAAAGGCTTCTGTACGACTTGAACTTACTGCAGCTCCTTTGCCATGCAGGATGACTTTCCCCGCAGTTTGAACATGATGGGGGTGCAACGGTCATTCGAGGATAGATATATACAAGAGGCTGATCCGCAGATACCACATGTAGGGATCTCACTGAAGCTGGAGCCCCAGTGCCTACATTTGTGACACCGGCTGCAGTGGGGGTAGGTTAATTCGTCTATTTCGGTTATTGAAAAACGAATGTTGAACCCCATAAACAGTTTGGAAGACGATTTTGATAGAGTTTCAGCAATCTCCACTGGCGCAGTACAAAAGCCAACCGGGGTAGGGTTCCCGTCCATATCAACGATCGGTCTCAGACTAGAAACTTTGAAAGTCGCCATAAACGATTGCTTGTCATCTTCATCCATTGAACATGGTAGATTGGTAACTTTGATCGAAACCAGGATAGGCTTTTAGGTAATTTCAACGAACTCTTTAAGGTTCTCGGAAAAATATTCTGCGTATTTCTTAGTAAGATCGGATAATACAAAAGAAATTTTCACCTCGGAGGAATGTATCTTTACAGAATTAAACAAAATCCTGTTATTATATTGAAGCGATAAATTTCTCAGAAATTTATTGTACAGTTGATCCCTTTCTATAGGTCTTGTTACTTTAATTAAAATCAAGTTTCTCTTTTTAGGAATGGGGGAAGCACCTCCCCATCCCCTGAAGATAACAAAACATTACTGACCTCATTGCTGTGACGTTGAGTTGAAGAACATCCAATACAAACATTTTTTTTCGGTTAAAAATTGCTGTATTTAGCTTTTGAATTCGAGTTCTTTGATACCTCCGCTATGTGCATTCGTTTGTTAAAATGATATTTTCAAAATAATCCATTATTATAGTTTCAATAGTACACCTACCGATTTAAATATTGCGTTTGCTATAGTAAAAATTGTATAGTAGCATTTTAAAAACGAACAATGTTAGCGTCGGAGCTATCAAAGAATATCAAAAATAGAGCAAAAATCGCAGTGAATTCATCCTTGCTTACCCACCTTTCAAGCAATTCTAAGGTTAGTACTGTTATAAAACAAATTCCTACCCGGTTTTGAACAAGGCCGAGCTTCCTCCAGTGAATAAGCTTGAAAACCTGGTCGATATCACATTGACCTCACCGTTAAAAAGAAAACAAATGTTTACTACATTTCTGAGAGAATTCTTTACAAATTATAACAACGAAGTTTTATTCAACTCTATCAAGGCTTATGCGAACACATATAGAATATCATTCGTCTTGCCGGACATTATTATGAAATTTCTTGGCTTGCAATCCTTTAATAGGGTGCAACCTCAAATTCATTACGTATTTACAAATGACCTCACCAGGTCTATAGAAGCCCAGATAACTCCTAACTCATCGCCTTCTGTATCTACTGTTCTGTCTAATAAAACGAACGGCCTCAATCAATTCACTTTATGTCAAGATGACCAAGAAAGGCCGAAAGTAGGAGATTTACAACAGAATCGTCTACCGGAAATAAAGATACTATTATACCGGCAAGGATGAAAAACGATATCTCTGTTGGGGCTGGATATGGGAAAGTGGAACTTCCCACATCTGCTTTTAACTAGGGGGTTGCTTGCTTATCCAGGTAACACAAATGCAATAGGAAGTAGTCCCGAACAGTTGTCACTGAACATCATTCAGTGGAACTTATGAGCCGCTTCTGCTCTTAGCATTTTAACTGGTCGGGATGCAGATGTAATAGTTATTCACTTAATGAGACTATATCGATCCAGTCATCCCGTGACATTACTAGAGTTTTACCAAAGTCTATAATAACCTACTTTACTCGGGACATAACCCCACCTCACTCCTTTTCATCTCAAGCTCTTCTGGTATTAGTTAATAACAAATTAAAATATTTACTCTTACTGAACTACTCTTGTCCATCCATGTATTGCTTAACGATAACACTCTAGAATAACGGTAAACGTATTATCATAGCCAATATCTATATTCGGCCGGGAGAGATTCACAAGAACCGTGACTTAAAGAATCGTATATTAGGTAGCGGTTATATCATGTTACTAGGTTACTTCAATGACAGAACTAGTCGTTTGATTAATGCAGCACTCTACAGAGCCGGTAGCGATTATCTTATTCACAAATCACCGTCTCCCAGCTTTCATTACACAACAACAAGAGAAACTGCCATGTTATTATTAGTTGCTGGCCAATATTCCTTGGTCCAGCATAACAACGGGGGCAAGTGCAAGCTATTGACGTATTTACTCTGATGAAATTTGATTATCTAGTGTATCGTATTCTAATACAAATTATATTGTATATTATCTATACATAAAAATGTTTCGCTTAATAGTTTAAATTAATCTTTAATAATATTTTGTTGATTTATATATTGTAAATTCAATTAAACCTGATTGCTGATATTCTTCTGATTATGGCACGACATTATGATTACAAGTATTATTCCTATTCTTTATATAGCAGGACGAGAACTATTCAGTCTGTCTGATTAGTAGTTTCCTGTTGTATCAAGAATAGCAGCAATACCAGTGCAAATTTAAAATTTTAATAATATTTTGTTGATTTATGCATCTCCTTTGTTGATTTATACTTCTACACAAAGTCCACAGGTTCATAATATTTTGACAGTAGAACGAAACAGATCATATAACTGAGTCTACGTATTTTATACGAAATAAGTGAGTTTATCTTTTATGAATAATAAATAATTATACAAGATTTTATACAATTAATGATTATTCATATAACGATAACAATGAAAATCGATTTTTGTGAATTGACATAACATACGATGTACTCGTACAAAATAGTTCAAATAGTTCAAATTAAATACATTTTTAGTTGCTGAATTGTTATTAGATCTGCGTTATAGTTATTATAACATATATATTTGTAATATATAAATTATATATGTTATATATAAATATATAAATATATATTTACATATATATTTATATATTTATAACATACATATTTATTTGTCTAAATAAATATGTAGCTTTATTCTATAAAGCTTAAACACAAGTCAACTATAATTGGGCCACTATTACCACCCATTGGAACACCTTTTACTTGTTTAAATATAGATGTTCCTACTTTTAAATAATTTTGATTTATTAAAATATTTAAGGATTCTAGTAATTCAACTTTTTCCGTATATTTATATTTACTTGATGGTTTAATTTTTGTTAGATATGCGTTATAGTTATTATAGTTATTATATATTTAACTGTATACTTCTATGTATAAGTCCGATCAAGATCTATTGATATTTTGATTTCTCAAAATATTTACGAATTATATTAATTCAATTTTAATATGTATATTTACTTGATGGTTTAATTTTTATTCGATATGCGTTATAGTTATTATAACATATATATGTATATATTTTTACGAATAAAGGATTAATTAATTTTTCAAATGCATCTTTAATATCTGCTAAATCTAGATTTGTATAAAGCGTACTAAAATCGTACGTATTTAGATTCTAAATATTTATTCCTTTTGTGTGTTCTAAAAATTCTTTTGTAGAATTGATAATGAAATAGTGTTTTATACCAGTATTAATTTCGATTATCCTACAATATTTTTTGAAGTGTGCTTTAATTACTTTAAGTATTTTATTCATATAAACAGAAAGTGATTTTAATGTACATTTAAACGCACTACATATGAACCTAGATTTTATTGGATTTTTGTAATTTTAGATTCCAATATGGGTATAGTTTTATTATCTGATTTAACCTTTATACATTGTTTTCCAATTTATAATTTAAATTATAAATTTAATTTATAATTCTAATTATACTTTGTTAATTTGTACGCTGTTGTTGAATTTTTTGAATTTGAAGACACATATATTATATATCTTTCCGAATATAAGATTAATTAATTTTTCAAATGCATCTTTAATATCTGCTAAATCTAGATTTGTATAAAGCGTACTAAAATCGTACGTATTTAGATTCTAAATATTTATTCCTTTTGTGTGTTCTAAAAATTCTTTTGTAGAATTGATAATGAAATAGTGTTTTATACCAGTATTAATTTCGATTATCCTACAATATTTTTTGAAGTGTGCTTTAATTACTTTAAGTATTTTATTTATATAAACATAAAGAGGTTTTAATGTACATTTAAAAGCACTACAATAAACCTAGGTTTTATTGGATTTTTATGTAATTTTGGATTCCAATATTATATATGTATATTTTTATATATAAATCATATATACAATTAACAACGTCAATTGTTTGATTAATCAATACAACAAAATGATACAAGAGATGCACATCAAAATCATGATATTCAGGCGTTGCATGACACAACCGTTAGTAGAGACGATCTAAGCATGAGCTTATTGATTACCAATGAAGACTCTACTTTCGATTCAGCCCACCCACACGAGCTGAATAACTAAAAAACTCAATAAACTTAAGAAAAATTCAAACGAAGAATTACTAAGATATTCGCGGCTCTAGAGATTGTCAGCCAGTGAAGATTTTTGAAGTTGTGCAGAATGTGATGATATTTTATAAACTTACAATGTTGTTCATCAACTCTTTTTGAAAACTCTTTTTGCATAATTTCAAAACCACACATGGGATAAATTGGGCAACTATTGTTTCATCCCCGTACCTGCCCTATTTGTAATGGATGATCACATAGACTAGGTTTATCCATCCAACAGTTCACCTATATTACAAATAGCTGGTTTGGATGCTTGTTTCTCAAATAAGTGTTTACTCTTCAAAAATATCACAGGCGGTTCTTAAGACTTGACAAGTCAGTCTCATATATCAATACGACCATATTTATAGCAATGTTGAGACATTTCTTGTGAGCAAAATTGAAAATCAGAAGAAAATAATAGTCCTAGTTGATAAAAGAATAGATGACTACACAAAAATATGGAGCTGTTGTTTAACAAAATAATAATGAACTGTTTCACTCCTTTATCCAACAGTAGCGAAATGGTCATTATCTCCCTTAAAGATCGGCATCCATAATGCCGATCATAATGTCTCTTGAGCTTTTGTTACAGGGTCGCCACGAAAAATTAACACCTGCGATTTTTCAGAGTTTAGAATAAGATTAGATGGGGATAAGTGATATTTTAATCTTAGAAAAATCGGCTGATGTCCGAGACTACATCTTTGCACCTGCGTCCAGTAAACAGGGTTGTGGTATCATCAGCATATACCACAAGGTGTTAATCGCATTTGAAAGCCTTGAAGAGAATAATGGATCTATCAAGATATAAGATAGGAGAAAGTGGGGAACCTTAAGGCACACCTGTAATAGGGTAGAACTGACGTGCATCAGGGTAGTCTTTATAGTAGAACCACTTGGTATGCAGCAATATCTCCACCCTGTTAACAATTCTCTCAGGCAGCACAAGAAACCTGAGAGAGGAGATAACAAAGGGAATTGATATGCGGTCAAATGCAGCGGAAAAGTCGAGAAAAACAGCCACAGCAAGTTGATGACTGTTATCATGACAAAACTGTGCTCTTCACCAATTGCTTAATAGACCGAGTGGTGATAAACCCATGAAAACTCAGTGGGATTAAGTTACGCCTACTTAAATGCTGTCGGATTCTACGCGCAAGCGACCCACTTTTTCTGTGGGTCGCTTTCTACAATTGATGCCGGCAACATCGGACGGTAAGGTTAAAAGCATTGTGACGTTCAACTTCTCTTCTTTGATCGTCGGTCAAAGGCTGACAAACTCGAGAAAGTAAAGCGACTGTTTTGGTGGTGCCCGGATGTGTTTCTCAGGAGTTAAGGATGTCCGTAACATATAAGTCCTAGCTCCTGAAGTCACCCCAAGGCGGGATTGGCTGGGGAGAAAGTGTGGCTATATAATTATTTAGTGCTAATGACTCCTTAAAAACTACCAATGTCTACACTTCCAATCCAACCCGATGCCCTCTCCCGACAGCAGACAAACTTATCATTCTTGAATATCTCACAGAATGAAGCCTGATAGGGATTAAGAAGAGCAAATATTCGTCTTGTTCCTGCTCAGTTTTAGCCTATATCTAGAACTACAGTATTCATTCGTGAGAACTTGCCCGAAGAAAGCAGCAAGATAGGCAAGGCGTAGAATTTTTGCTAGAATTTTGATGTTTGTTGGAGTGAGATTGTAAATGCGACCTCTATAAGTAGGCGAAAGGATCTCGGTAGCTTGCGAAGAGGGGTAGGAATTAAATTCGATCATACTATCATTCCTTTATTTTGGGGAAGAGTTGGATAGCTGTCTGAAAGAAGGCCACTCTGATAGGATCAAAGTGAAACCTCTTTCTAAGCAACATATAATCCTCTAGCCGCCAGCGCATGAGGTCATGAGCGGTGTTCAGCAATTGGCGAGACTGCTTAGTGCAGATGAATTTAAACAATCACATTCTATGTAGCAGTAATATATCGAGGAGTGAATTTGTTGTAGAGCAATAAAAGGTGGGGGTTGATGGTTTGTGCATAAGATAATCGTTCCTGGCTCTGCGGAGTGCTGCATTAACCCAACGACCAGTTATTTCGTTGAAGTCACCGAAGTACATGTTATAGCCGTTACCTAAAATTCGGTCCAGGAGGTCACGGCTTTTTTAATTTCCCCTGTCCTAATGTAGACATTGGCTATGTTAATGCGTTTACCGTTCTTATTAAGTAAACGGATGGGCACCAGCAATTTAGTAAGATAGATGACCTTAAGGAGCATTTATCTAAGGTTAAAAGACTTTGAGAAAAGAGGAGTGTGGATCGTTATGTACGGAGTAACGTTGGCGTTTATGTGCTGTGGGATAAATCGAGTAATATCTCTATGGAGACGGATAGACCGCGTCTCCTGAAAGATTTTAACATCTACATCTCTGTCAGATAGAAGCCTAAGGGTGGAAGCACCTCCCGAATTCCACTAAAGAACATTCAGTGAAAAAGGATCTTGAATACCCAATTGCGTTAGCGATACCTAAGTGGGACGCCCACGATGGAAAGATAGCTCTTTCCGCCTCCGGTTATGACAGGTGATGCCACTTGCCCAAGGACATTGTCTTCACCTCCTTTGAGTTGGCCGCTAATTCCCGTAACTGAGAATTCCTATTCGTGGTTTTTATTTTTAAATTTTTATTGCAAGCGTTTTATTAAGAGTAGCAAGCCGAACTATAATTTAATCATTTCAAGCGAGATTATGGCACTGCAAGAAAATCTCATTGAATTCTTTCGTATTTAATCATATATTATGTTATTAGTTTTAACTAACTTGAAATGATTGCAATGTTAAGCAGTAACATAAATAATTTATCTCGTATCGGTGTACATCATGTAGCAAACGAATAATATTTTAATAATAGAAAAAATTTAATATTTAAATATTAAATATTAAAAATATTAATACTTAGATATCGAAATATTACAAAACAAGGAAATTGTTGAATTTATTTGAAATTATTTGTGCTATGTTACAAATGTCATATGTTACAATATCACTTTACAAACGATGTTATTACTTTTATTTAGAGGATAATTTTATTTTACTAATTTTTGAACTATAAATATAACAAATATTGAAATGTGAGATAATATTGATATTAATAATATCAATATTGACTCTATTTGGTTTGGATGATAGCTATTTCGAATACGGCATTTCAGAGCAAAAAAAAATTCTTTCTTTTAAATTCAATGATAAGAATACGTTGTCACTATTAGGTCTTTGAAAAGAAAATAATGACTTACGTTATTTATGTGATACGATAAACAAGAAAAACATACTAATTAACAAAATGAAATAAAAGGAAAAAACAATGCAAACACATTAAGAACACAGAAGAACTATATTTTGCTTCACATAAGATGGTCATTAGAATATAACCTTATTTAAATTTCTTATTTTAAATTGTTAAACTTCGAAACCACAAGATCCGATTTAGATTTATTTTACAATCTCGTGATATTATTATCACGAGATTGATAATAGTCAATTGATTAGTTGCACTTGATTCCCTTAAGCACTTTTGTGAAAGCAACAAGATTTCAATAAAAACGTCGAGTTAAGGACAGTGGCGAATTCTTTCGAATAATGCTCTTTCGATTTATGATGACCATCTTGAATTATTTTCAGTTACTCCAACCTGTAAACTTTAGCGACGTTAGCTATTCGTTCGTCATTTTGACGAGAAAGTCATAAGTATTCTACAGGTGGAAGCAAGTAACTTAAACTTGGTGCATTCTTATAATCTAAGATTAAATTTTGAGTTTTCAAAATTTGTGTAATCGGATGAATTGTCTTCCATTAAGTTTAAAATTATCTTGAGATTTTAGAATTGTACTAGATGTTAGAATTGCACTGCAGTAGTTAAAGGTTTATAAATTATTTTTATGTGAAATAAAAATTATTAATTATAATTTTTAAATATATGTAAATTATAAATTTATAATATTAAAATTTTAAATTTTAATTTCATGGAATATATGATTTTAAAGGATGATTTACGATGTAAATTAGTTACAGTTTCTCTACAATGTATCTTGTAAAAATATCCTTGTTAAGAAATTGATTTAGTTGACTAAAAAACTAAATAAATCAATTCAGCTAACTGAGTTAACGTATTTAATATAATTATAAAATAAAAAATAAGTGAATAAATAAAAATAATAATGCTAAATCAATAGATCAAAATTTAATAATTAGATAATAAATAATTATAAATAATTGTTATAACATTTGATATAATTTATATAAAGTTAAAATAAAAATTTTAAATTTAAAATAAAAGTCAATTTTTACGAATTGACTAATAAATAACAGACGATCTATCATAATAAGGATTAGAGGTCATCAGGAGGAACTGCTATGCTATCAAGTTTCGGCACTTATTCTTGGACCCAACATAGCAGCAAGGCCAGACACGTGCTAATGACGTATTTCCTCTGATTAAATTTGATTAAATAAGAGACGTTGTAAGTTTATTTTAACAAAAAATAAAAATATTTCTTTTATATTATTTCTTATAATTTGTAGACTTGAATTCAACGGCTAGTCCGGATGTCGAGTCGTGGAGGCAGTTCACGAACAAAACTACTCCAGACATCGCGATCCTGGGCGACAGACCAGAGTTCTCTTTCGGATAGTCTAAGGCGGTCTTCGACCAGTTTTGAGATTTGATCTCTACACCGGTACCGATGTCTACCTCAAGGTATCTTTCCGGAGAGTGTAACCTGGAAAACCCTCCGAGGAAGGCCATCCCTAGACATCCTCAGAACGTGTCCTAGCCACCTTTTATAGACATGATATGACATTTTTTCTTTATTATTACAAGCTTTCAACACAGTGTTGTTTTCAAGCTTGAAAAGGACACTGTGTTGAAAGCTTGCAATAATAAAGAAAAAATTTCAAATCATGTCTACAAAAGGTGGCTAGGACACGTTCTGAAACCATCATTAATTTGTTAGTGATCAACTAATGTTTAACTAAACCATCATTAACTAATGTTTCTTTTATTTTATTTGGTTTTTCTTTTCTTTTATTTCGAAAGTTTGTTTTTCGTAAAAGACACTATTCAGTCTTAGACTAACAAGCATATGTACGACTAACAAGCATATGTATAATGGATCTATCGATAAAATCGTCAAAAATCAACTATTTTATTAGTCGAATAATGTAGTTATGCCCATTAATATGTTCGAACAATTTCACTTAATTATTTTTTATTATTATCGCATAATTGAGAAACAACAAACTACCTTCGTTATTGGATGTTGTAATTTTGATTGCACTGTTTTCATGAACATCATTATCGTGTTCCGTATCGCGGTCGCTTTCATCGTCGACTACTGGACTTGTCGTTTCAAAGTGATAATCATTGTTGTAGGTTAATTCGCCGACCATTTCATCTGTATATTCTCCTTCTAATACTGTATTGTCTGTTGATACTTCAGTATCAAACACATCTTCATCGTAATAATATTCATCATCGACTTCTCTAGCCACATGACGTTTTTGAGTTCGTTCTACTGTTGCAGCTTCAGTCGTGGATAATAGTATCAAGGATCTTGTTATTCCCACAGTGCAAAGTAATATGATATAATTGCCAAAGTAAATCCGTAAATTCATATCTGCTTAAGATTCAATTGAAATAATGCATCCAAGAAAACGTGCCCTTAGAATGTGTTAAATTAAAGGTTTGAATGTCTCTTATTCAAATTATATGATATTTTTCCCAATGAAGATTTCTGCTCCTCCAGAAATTAACGTGTATTGTGCTTAAACAACATATGAAAACAGAAGCCTTGTTTCTTCCTTGTTGTTATTTTTTAGCTTTTCCGATATACACAGAAACTGACATCTTTTTGCTGAATAAATTCCATCATAATTAATATGGTGGTAAATATTTTCTGTTTCCTTGTTTTTCATCATGAAATAGAATGTAGAAACTTTGAGTTTCCAATTTTTTCTTGTAATTTGTTATTTTGTGCTACAACACAGTTCATCTTGGGGCAAAAAGATGTGCCTTATTTTTCATCTTGGGGCAAAAGGATGTGCCTTATTTTTCATCTTGGGACAAAAATAATCTGCTATGCGTCAGACTATTTTGAAATCAATTCAAGTACATTGATCATATTACTAGCATAATATAATTTAAATACAATTTTAGGATAGCGTTTAAACAGAACATTTAATAATTTCAATCGAAAACGATGCGTAGATTTTTCTGGAACTAATTGGAAAAAATCAATCCTAAACTTTAACGTTCTGAAAAACAATAAGCACAAAGTCAAAGGAACGGAATTAGTAATAAGTAAACCCTATATTATATTCTGTAACCAATAAAAGAGTCTAAACTGACTCTGTTAATTTTAAAATAAAATAAAAATTTATAATAATAAAAATAATTAATTTAAAATAATTAAAATATTAATATTTAAAATATTAATTTTATTATTGATAAACATTGCATAGAATCGATGTAATAATTATGCAACATCTTTAGTAATTAAACGATGAATTCAATCGATTTACTCCATTTATATAGTATCAACATTGCCATATTTATAGAGTATCAACATTGCCATATTTTGTTTTGATAGTTCTTAAGAATATTGCCACGACGGTGCACTATCAAAGTTATCCTATAGGCACAAGTTATATCATCTCTACTCGAAGAATACTAAATACTAAATACTAAATACTCAAAAATCATGCAAAAGAAATCAAAGAAATCAAAATCAAAAAATCAGAAATACGGAAAAAAATTTCAAAAATGGTAAATCATTATCATTGAAATAGGCATTAATCATTATCCAGGTATCCTTAATAAAAAGGCTACCTGGATAAATATGTTCGCTTATTCAATAAAAATCGCTGGAATAAAATACACGTATATCATCAATGTACCGAAACATATAATTCATATATATAATTTAGATTTATTTTCTAAACAGTTATGAACAAATTCATATTCTATAAAGCATAAAAATAAATCAGTCATCATTGGGCGGCTATTACCTCCTATTGGAACACCTTTTATTTGTTTATATATATGTCCTACTTTTAAATAATTTTGATTTGTCTAAAAAATAAAACATTAAATACTTCAAATATAAATGAAAATAATTCTTCTGTAAATAATACAATTATAGTAAACACACTATGATTGTAGCCTTAAACACTGAGGCATTTTCATCCTTCAAAAAATCAATAACCGATTGACCGCTTAGGCACTCAAGTATACAAGCGGCATTGTCTCGCTGAACCGCTACGCTTAATCGCTGACTGAGGAAATCCGTTGATCGAATTTCACCTGTAGTCAGGACATCAAATTTTCGAACTCTTTGATAAAATACGAGGTTTCTTTGCGCTAGACACCCAAGGACTCAACAGCTACTGGAACAAATGTTTAGATCCTATTATCGATCTCGTTGTAATTTTCCTTCTTCTTGCATTCTGCAAAAGCGGCTTCACCAGTCACAATGACTGCTTTATACTCGTAACTCGTGCTAGAGGGTTAATGCAGGTAACGTCCCAAATTAGTATTTTACCGTTTTTTTTTCAAGGAACCTAAGTTCCTTAAAACCTGCTCTAATCGAGAAGATATCCCAGCTGAAGACAAAGCTATTTGAAATATGTGGTTCAACTCGGAGTGTCGAGTGTGCAGGGATTTGCTGTTTAGACAGTCCATACCGTGCAAGCCCGATGGGTCGAGGTATTTTCGCATCCACATGTGAACTCCGGGCTAAATTTGATGCCGAGTCGTAGGGCCACAGCGATTGTGAAGGATACGCCGTCCAGTCTGGTGACAACCGCCGAAATTAGAAGTGCCGTCAGGAAAGCTCCAGAGTCTTTGCCTACCGCTCTGAGCAGTCTAGCTCGAAATTTACTAGAATCGGCTTCCAACAAGAATGAACCACTAGCGATCATGTACATGGGACTATACCAACGTTTTTGCTATATTTTCCGTTAACAGATCTTCCTCGCACACAGCCGCCTGTCTTAGCACGCCATTTTGGAAATTAGAACAGTCGACTCCGCTGGTTGCCTCAAGGTTTGATCCCACCAACGACTTTACGAAAATCGACGTGCCTGCGATTGAGGACAAATATGCCGGCAGTGATATAACTTCTCTGCGATATAAAGCTAATCCACCCAAGTCAATCGGCAGAGTTGCTTGTCGCCATGCTTTATAATTCAGATATAAATTCAATAGGGATTATTTTGATTATTATTCATATTTATTATGAATAATAATATTTATAATTAATAATTTTTTTATAAATAAATTTATTATTAACTCATAAAACGTTTACAACTGAAAAGGATTCACGCAAATAGGCCTCTACATGTTTTGCAGTCAGCTTTCTTCGACGCATCGCTGTCCAAGCACGATATGTGCTCTCCTACTTGCCCGATAAGAAGTTGAGGCAAGCCTTGCTAAGCATATAGATAGTTTGCCTCGCATGTCGCTGATTACTTCATGGTACGGAATAGACTTTCTAGCTGATATCCTTCGCGCTATACTTTTCATTAAAGAGTCTGCTGCCGGTCCTATTCCCCCGCTTGTTGAAAACGCTTACGGAATGAATAACCCGTTATCAATTTCTTTTATTCGTTCCTGGTATTTTGAAATTTTGCGATTTACATGAAATTTGAAGGATGAGCTTGAACCACAGGCATACGATGGAGCAAAAGCAATAATATTAATTAATATTTTGTATTAATCCTTATATATTCTGGTCAGAGCGGACTTATGGATTTCGTCGTAATGCTTTAGTGACTAACAGGAAGAGCAAGAAGCACTGCGTAGCAGATGAGAAATCGTTGATATGCTGAAGCTACATCGCAACAGAAACAGCGTATCCTGTCTAGGTAGATCTACCATTCGTTCGACAGTGTTCTGGGGAAGCGATACACATTGATTCACGGTTTCATTGACCGCCAAATCGCTTCCTACCGGAGTGCCCTAGATGACAGCGTCGTCTGGATCAGTCAGAATGAATTCGGGAATCAAGTCTAACAATCAAATTTGATCCTTAGAATCACGGGTTATTAACCCTGACTTTTGAGAATTTAATTTAAGTCCAATACTCGTCCCCTGATTGATTATGTTAGTTTCATCCTAAAAATTCGAGTCACCCCCAAAAGACAGTCGTCGAGATATCAAGCGCAACACAGTGACTGGCAGAGTTTGACAACTTTGTTTACGACAGGCGAGCAAATCAGAGAGCGTCCCCTTGTTGAACACCTTCGGTTGACGGAATTATTGATGTGCCGGCAATAAGTTGATTATTACCACCGTAGCACAGGTTACGAATGGCAGGTAAAATGGTAGCTTCCTGAGAACCATTTCAATCATGTGGCCTTGGTTGACAGAGTTGAACGTGTTATGAAAGTATAACTTGACAAGCGCAACTCCAGGAACTAAGGCGTTAGCGATAAAGTATCTGAACGCGTGAGTCACAGCTTCACCTCCTCGAGGTATTCCAACGCCAAATTGTCGAGGCACGAACTCACCTAGAATATCGCTTGATGACCGACGTGTGACTATATTTGCTGTCAAGCGACGCAACGTACAACCGATCGCAATCAGGCGAATACTGCCATTAGGTTTCTGTAATGCCATCAGTTTAGCGCTGCAGAATAATTTTCTTATAAATCTGGCACAACCTTTTAGGACGACAGTGATGGATTCGGTCAAGGATTTAATTAGGCGATAACCTAAAAGGCGGCATGATGGACCAGTCAGGTCTTTAAAATGTAGTGAACTGATACCATCCAATCTACTTGAGGATGCATTGAGAAATGAGCGAAGAGCTTACAACACGATGTCGGTAGAGACAACAGGGAAGGCATTAGGTAGTACATTGTGAATTTTAACTTGTGTATTTATCTCACCTAATTGGTTAGTTCGTGGGGAAGGGTGTTTGGACGTTAGTTTTGACAAACTCGAAAGTCGAATTGCACTATTCCGTCGTCGCTGCTCATTAATCTGATTGCACCGTGAACATCGCTGTCTTCGAGTTTTCCAAAACTCTGCAACATAGATTTATATTGGCCTCGCGACCGTCTATTTTAGTTCTGTTGGTAAGTCTGTCGCACTTTCGCGCCACAACATCAACAACTGACCAGGATGTCATATCAACGAATTTTAGACCGACCTCTTTGATCTTCTGAGGAAAACTGCGATCGCCTTTTTTCTCAGTTATTACAAGTACGCTAATAACCGTTTTAGCGAAAATTAACAGCTTGATCCAAGCATATTTTTTCTGTTAATCCCTGACAGAAAAATATAAAATAATAATATAAAAAATATCAAATAATAATAAATATCAAATAATAATATAAAAATATCAAATAATAATATTAAATAAATAATAATATTATTATTTATAATAATATTATTAAATATTATATTTTAATTATAATAATATTATTAAATATTATATTTTAATTATAATAAAAAATAATATCAAATAATAATATATACAAAATATCTAAGGATTCTATCAATTCAATTTTATCAATATATTTATATATGCTCGATGATTTAAATTTTGTTAGATTGGCGTTATGGTCAATATATCATATATATGTATATCTATTTCCGAATATAAGATTAATGAATTTTCTTACGCTTCTTTAATATTTGCTAAATCTAGATTTGTATAAAGTGTACTAAAATCGTATGTATTTATATTCTGAATATTTTAATACATTTTGTGTAACTAAAAATTCTTTTGGGAAATTAATACTGAAATAGGTTTATCACAAGCTCATGCAAGAGGTATTGTCCGAAGTTACTACCCCGCAGGATCGTGCTCGTATTTTAGCATCAGCATCCCCCATTCGAGTGATTTTCTCTTCGCCCTCCCAATCTCATCAGTTGTAAATCGATCGGTTGACCGGAGTCTATCTATCGCGGTTGCGTTGCAACTAGGCATTCATTGTCACCAAGCTTATGCATGCAAATGTGGGACAATGACGACATTTCCAGATGTTCATGGGCTTGATTGCCAACGCAGCATAGCTCAACAAAGCCGACACGCTGAAATCAATAACATCATAAGGATGACCCTGATGATTGCGAACATCCCGAGTCGGCTTGAGCCTGGCGGAATCTCTCGTGATGATAGAAGGCGACCATATAGTGTCACAGTTGTTCCGTGGTCGGCCGGTAAGTGGTTGGTGTGAGATTTCACCTGCTTAATTTAGTGGACAATACCTGAATTTCAGGTATTGTCCACTGACTTATAAACTCATGAATTTCACGATGTACTTGTTCTCTTTGTCTTTCGTCCTGTATAAATTCATATCTACGCTGCAGATTAAGTAGAATACCAGGATCGCGGATAGAATTATTCATATTTGGGTTAAAACTGGATGCCAGCGAAATGTCGAATAGCATGCGAGGATTTTCAGCAGCGCCTACTAATAATTGTTGAGGGTTCATCGTAGAATACCGATTAGTGTTTTCGCTTGACGTAGATTGCAAAGGCGACTCTAAACGGTTTGAATTATATACATATGATCTAGACGAATCGACTAAATTAAATGGCAAATGAATTAAAATGGATGCAGATAGATTACTTTGAAATGTAGTATTCTGAGATGCCCCCGGGTTAGGCAGGAGGTTTGTATTTTCAGTTCCTACTTGACTAGTGTTAGCTGTACTATATGAGCTAAAATTAGTATTCAGAGGGTTATTGCCAAACTGCTCATGTGCCACATTAAGCATTAGTTCTTGAAAATCGCGATAAATTCTCTGTCGAACATTATATCCACTCGGTAAACTCTCAAGGTTAATCAGGGCTCTATCATGGTTTCTCGTAATTTCCTGTATAGTTGTAGGATTACGAATCATTTCCATTGTTTGAAGCATTAAATCTGGATTGTTAACGAATTGTGAAACCTCGTGGTTCTGCTCCCTCACTTTTTGCATTTGTGGATTGTTAAGCTTAATTAAACTAAACAATGCAGTATTACTCATAAGTCCTTGAGCCATATGATTACTTAGAAGGTTATGAATTGCATTTGGATCAGTCTGAATAGTGCCAAAAATATTTTGTTGAATTTCATTAAAATTTGAAATTTCGAATGGAAGGCTCGCAAATGATGCAAGTGGTAATCTGGAAAATGTTGCAATTCCATCAGTATGTTGATCAATATTCGGTTGATGCGATATCAACCCCTCCTTAATTGTTGAATCGACAAAGAAGCATTATTTGGTTGATTAGATGTGGAGTGATATGCCGAAGGTCGTCGTGGAGACATGAGTCGCAGGACGGGTATGACAAACTCAGAGTGGTCGTCTTTGACGACGGAAGCTGCCCGAATATTGGAGTCATGAACTACTTCAACTGACTTGGCTTCGGGCAGTGCAAGATTGCTCATAGAAAAGAGTCGCAGAGATGGGTCGTTACAACATTCAAGACTTTTCTCTAGTAGGGGTTGGCCCATCTCGTCAAGACTTTTGAGGATCGCTTTAGCATTTCCTCTCATCAGTGCGACGGACACGCGTTGAAATAACTGATCCGCTGTGCTGCAATACGCCGTACCGTTTCTGCATAACACAGAACGAGCAATGTAACGAATTAGCTTTTCCTCTTGGGGGTTCCATCCTCCGTAAGTTTCAACAACTGCTGCCGCAAAACTGTATCCATTCTCCTCTAATTTGCGTCTATATTTCCTTTCCTTGACACAGGTGGCATACTTGCTTGCGGCATATCCAGGGATCTCAGAAGCCATGGAAATATACGCATTTTGTTGGGGTTAGTTACAGCAAAATCAACTGACATAGGAAGGTCTTTAAAATATAGAATGTCCGCCGGTCTCTCTCGCAAACCACGAACTAGGTTGGGTACCTCATTTGCCACCCTCAATCCAGCAGAAACCGCTGTTTGAAAAACTGTATCCTTCAAGCTATCATGTCGAATGTCGGGGGTGACCTCCAAACTGGCATGTTAGGGCGTGGAAGCCGAATTTGTCTGCCATCTTAAGGCAGCGTCTCCATCGATAATCACTGTTGCAGAGAGACATCCCTAACCATAGACGTAGAAGCACGACAAATTCATTTGGTGCCAAGTTCATATGTGTGGCTTTGCTAGGGACGACCTGTAACCAAGCACACTTGTGTGGGCATGAAACTGCCGATAATCGGGCAGTATTGAAGCGATCGGCATTCTCCAATAGCCTGCGGCGCAACACTTCGTCAATGTAACAAGATAGTCCTTGTTGATTTGTTTGCGGATTTCATACATGTTGCGGAATAATAGATTTAACGAATTCGTACCCAGGGAAAGTTTTAGGGTCAAGGTTTAATTGGCTAGCGACAGTGTCTACACTGGTCTACACTGAACAGGAAGACTGCCTGAGAGTGTTGGAAGCAGCTTCGAAGGCCCAGTCCTCCCATCTTCAGCGGTAAGCATATGTTGAGTATAATATTGTCGGTAAGGTATGTTGAGTCTACATATTTTATATTATTTATAAATTAAAAATGATGCTAAAAAATTCAAATAATTAAATTATAAATAATTATAAATAATAAATTATTGTTATATAATAGTTTTTATTAAAAAACACTTTGTTAAAGTTAAATTTGAAATTCGAAATAAAAGTCAAAAATTAAAATATTTTAAAATGTAAGTGTGGATTTAATAGTAAGTCAAAATATCGTAAGATTGGATATCATAAGGGGAAACGGCTACCATTTTACAAATTTTATTCATCTTAATCAGTATAGTTGCATTAGATTAAATACCAAATTTATAGGATTTACGTAAGGATTTACGCAATCCTTACTCCTTTGATCGCAGTAGAAAAATACTGCAGCTTACACTGTAGCTTATTATTTAATCATAATTATCATTTATTATTTTATCACAATAATTTTTTGAACAACAGGAGTGTGGTTCGACTCGTTACAAAGTCAAATACATACTAGTGACGTATTTTCTCAGATGAAATTTGAGTATCTAGTATATCTTATTCTAATACTAAGTATATGATTTATTATCTATTCATAAAATTTTTCCGCTAATGATTTCAAATTTATTTTTAATGTTATCTACCCAACATAGCAGCGGGGCCAAATACATGCTAATGATGTATTTCCTCTGAAATAACTATCTAGTATCTTATTCTAATACAAAGTATATTATTTATTATTCACCCATAAAACGTTTCCGCTTAATAGTTTAAATTTATTTTTAATAATATTTTGTAGATTTATATATTTAACTATAAATAAATATATTTAAACTGTGTCGATTTATATATTTTGCTATTTTCTGTTTAATTGTATTTTTATAGTAACCCAGTTCAAAATATGTATCTATTAAATTATTTAAATGATTTTGAAGAAAGCCAATATCGTTACAAATTGTTGCAATTCTTAAAATTTCATTATTTAATGTATTATATTTTATATTATAAGGTATGCATGAATGCTCATGCAAAAATAAATTTAAATATGTCATCTTTACGATATAAATTAAAAGAAGTTTTAATTAATATTAATAAATGTTCATATCTGGATATATACCTTCTATTCGTAAATAAAAGTGGAGATAAGAGTTTAAATTTTTTTGATTATATCGTGTCGATCTATACATTTTATTATTTTCTGTCTGATGATAAACATCTATAAAATTATTTAAATGATTTTGAATGAAGGCAATATTGTTACATATTATGAAAATTCTTAAAATTTCGTTATTTAATGTGTTATATTTTATATTATATTGTATGCATGAATGCTCATGTAAAAACATCTCGGTTGGTGTAACGTTTCCCAGGCTTAGTGATCCGAAGTATCTTACGGGCGGAATTATGAATCATATTTTTTGTTTCAAAACCAAATTCATATTCTATAAAGCTTAAAAATAAGTCAGCTACAATTGGGCTACTATTACCTCCCATTGAAACACCTTTTACTTGTCTAAATATAGATGTCCTTACTTTTAAAAAATTTTGATTTATCAAAATATTTAAGAATTCTATTATATCAATTTTATCCATATAATAATATATATTTATTATATATTTTTCATATATTTATATATAATATATAACAATATATATACTTATATTTACTTGATGGTTTAAGATTTAGTTGATGGTTTAACTTTTAATTTAGTTAATGGTTTAAATATAAGTTATAAGTAGTTTTAATTTAATATTGTTTTATAGAGGTCATGAGGAGAAACTGCTATACCATCAGGTATCGGCCCCTCCCTATTCCTCGACCCAACATATTTTCTTGTAAAAAATTTCTTGAATATTTAAATATGCAATCTCTACGATATAAATTAATAGTAGTTTTAATTGATGTTAATTAAATGTTCATATCTAGATATACACCTTCTTTATCATTAATATTGGTTTTGTTAAGAATAAGGCTTTCTGGATAAATGTGCTCACTAATTGAATAAAAATTATTAGAATTAAATACACATATATCATCAATGTATCGAAACATATATTTCATATATTTATATTGTTTAGATTTAGTTTTTACACAGTTATGAACAAATTCATATTCTATAAAGCTTTATATATGTACCTTTTTTTATCATCAACGTTGGTTTTATTAAGAATGAGACTACCTGGATAAATTTGTTTTCATATTGAATAAAAATTTTTAGAGTTAAATACACATATATCATCAATGTATCGAAATATATATTTCATATCTTTATACAATTTAGATTTATTTTTTACACGGTTATGTACAAATTCATATATCAAATAAGCATCTAATAAATTATTGAAATGATTTTAAAGAAAATTAATATCGTTACAAATTGTTGCGATTCTTAAAATTTCATTATTTAATGTATTATATTTTAATTTGTATGCATAAATGCTCTGCACAAATATGTTTCTTGTAAATTTAAATGTCATCTTTACGAAAAATTTTTAGTTTTAGTTATGTTAATATGTTCATACTAGATATACACCTCCTTTATCATCATGTTGGTTTTATAAGAATGAGATCGTGGATAAATTTGTTCGCTTTTTAAATAAAAATTGCTAGAATAAATACATATATCATTAATATATCGAAACACATATTTTGTATCTTTATGTAAGTTAGATTTATTTGTGTTTAAGCAAAAATATATTTATTTCATTATTGCTCATGCAAAAATATGTTTATTGTAAATTTTAATATGTCATCGTTACGATAGAAATTAATTGTAGTTTTAATTGATGTTAATTTAATGTTCAGATCTAGAAATATACGTTCTTTTTCATTAATATTGGTTATTTTAAATAATCATTTATATATGAAATACAATAAAATTTCATTATTTTATATCTTATATATAAAGGGCACTTAAGAGTTTAAATTTATTCTTTATATTATTGTGTTGATTTATATATTTTACTATTTTCTGCTTGATTTTAATTTTATTGTACCCTAGTTTAAAATATGTATCTATTAAATTATTTAAATGATTTTGAAGAAAGCCAATATCGTTACATATTGTTGCAATTCTTAAAATTTCATTGTTTAATGTATTGTATTTTATATTATATGGTATGCATGAATGCTCATGCATAAATATGTTTCTTGTAAATTTAAATGTCATCTTTACGATATAAATTAATATTAGTTTTAGTTAATGTTAATGTAATGTTCATATCTAGATATACACCTTCTTTATCATCAATATTGGTTTTGTTAAGAATAAGGCTTTCTGGATAAATTTGTTCACTAATTGAATAAAAACATTTATGCGCTAAATTTAGTGCATTAACTTTTTATCATTGGATAAAACTCAGTGGATTAAACGTTTGAGGTAATTAAAAATATCACTTTGAGGTATAAAAATGCGATTTTAAAAACCGCATTCTTAGGTAGGATTTTAAAAACCGCATTCTTAGGTAGGATTTTAAAAACCGCATTTTTTGGTAGAATTTTAAAAACCGAATTCCTTGGTTAGACTTTTGTTTTAAAGTTACTGGAAAATTAACTTTAGAATATCTAGAGTTATTCTAGTTACAAGCCAATTACTCTGAATTATCTATTTCCTGTTTCTTTTCGAGAATTCGCTAGTATTTTTCTACAACTAAATTTTACTACTAAGAGCATTTACGCAAATGATGTTTCGTCAACTAGTTGCAAGCGTGCTACACTATGTTCAAGGATTCAACCACCATTATATATACGAGTAGGTAAATATATACGAACATGATTGCCACCAAAACATTCGAGCTATTTTAATATAAAGTATTCTGAATTATATTACTGTATGTGATTCTTTGCAAAAGGTATTTTTTATGAGGTGAAATGTTTTACTGAAATGCATTACTTTAATGTAGTCAGTGGAAGACTCCTCACTAAATACTTTAAATGACTAATGTTACAGACAAAACTTTTAACCTGTAGTTCGAATATACAGACAGTATAACTATTCTATGAGTAAGCGATCGTGTAAGGGCCTATAAATAGGAATACGTCTCATAAAAATTGATATTTAAAATGCTTTCTAAAGGGAACATGTTTTTTGTGTTGTTCTTTTTTTGCAACAATTGGTCTTTTGCTGTTGGTCAGTCTGTGCATAGTGGATACAGGTTTAGAATTAACCCCAACCAGCTAAAATGCGTCTGGCAAGGTAAGCTTTACTTCTGAGATTGAGTTTTACTTGTGACTGTTACATAATTGCATGTAATAAATTTAAATTATTGCATATGCTTTTAAATCATTAATAATAAAACATTATTAAATCATTTAAATATGAAGCAAAGGATTTGCTGTTGTTAGAAAATAGAACATAAATATCGAATTTAAAACACATCGAGTATCTTAAAATATCGAATTTAAAACACATCTTAATACTATTGATCATATGACCATTTTAAGTGACCATTTCATTTTATAACCATTTATAACACTATAATCTAAGAAAGATATCAATCCTGATCTGTTTTTTAAATTTAATTAAATTAAATTAACTGTTGAATTTAGCTAGATACTTCTATCTACAAGCAGCAAATAACTTAGATAGCAACAATTGATTTTATAGTAAACAGAAAGAATCAAACCAAAAACAAAAACTGCAGCGTTTAAATAGCATTAGTACTTAATGGAAAAAACACATTCGAATAGTAAGCGTAACAATTAAACAATGAATGTCATACTAGTGGCTGGGCTCTGAAACGGGCCCAGCATCTGTCGTTGAATGGGAATACCCAGGTGCGCCTCTGGGGCACTTGGGCTATCTCGGGATTAGTCTTCTTCTCTAGAGGACGTCCCCCAGAGCAAAGACTAAGGTTTCTTAAGCTCCTCATCTCTCGCTTACCCAACATAGTCCGCGCTGACTGGTCTCTTCGGTGGTGAAAGACCCCGGGTGGTTCAGTCGGAAAGCGGCGTGTTGGATTGGTTTGGGGGGCTCAGATCCCCATGGATTTGAGGCCGTAACTTTGAAGACTGAAGATTCTGGAACTGAAGATTGAATGTTGTTGTGCGATTCGATTTGTCTAACTATCTGACTTGACTTAACTGTTTGTTGTATTGCATGCTTGTTATTTATTATTTAATAAAATCGTTGTTGTTATACTAGTGGCGGTGCGATCACCCCCATTACATTGCAAGCAATGTCCAATGAAAATCCGCTTATGTATGATGAATACCGACAGCTTCTTTTACAACATTAACAAATATTAATATCTGAAGATGCTAGTAGTTACTAGTGAAATATCCAAATAATTTGTTTGTCCTTCAACTATACCTGATTGTTCCAGGATAATTAGAATGTATATATCTAAATTATTAAGAATTAAATATTCCTATTTAAAAGAATAAAATATTCGATAAAATATTCGCGATTTAATATCGAATTTAAAACACATCTTAATATTATTGATCATAGTTGAAATTATATTATATAATATATAATATATATTTATAATATGTATATTATTACATATTTTTAAAATAATGAATTGAATATTTTGAATATTTTGCGAAATAACAAAGTTGAATATTATAGAAGCAACTGTATTGAAATATTTGATCTCATTTTATACTTCGTAAATAGGATAAAGAGGATAACCTATAAGGTATTTTATTCAAATTCATTTACATGCGATAAAATAATTTATTATAACATTTCGTTTCGATTTAGAATATAATTTTTTTTGCTTTTATTAATAATTGAGACCAATAAGAAAAATTATAATTCTAACTAATGCCAACATATGAACTAAATATTTTAATTACCACTGCCTATATCACCCGGCAACAAAAATTAAAATGTTATATTGCATTAAAATTCTTTGATAAGAAAGATACATAAATACTAGATGCGATTCATTTGGAGAGATGTTAAATCTTGACAAAATTCCAACTGCATATGCTATGTCTGGACGAGTGCATATTGCTATATAAAGAAGCGATCCAATAATAGATTGATATAATTTTTGATCGACAAATTTGCTTGTGTTGTCATTTACTTCCAGTCGAATATTAGGATTCATGGGAGTACTTATGATTTTGCATTCTGACATTTGGTATTTGTTAAGCACGCGCTGTATAAAATTAGTTTGCTGAAGTTCTATATTATCCTCATGAATATTAATTTCGATTCCAAGACAATAGTTCAGCTCATTATAATCTTTTGCTTTAAATCGCATACAAAGTTCCGTTTTTATGTGTACCAAGTCGTCTTGATTTTTTGGAGCAATTGTGATATCTCCACATATACGGCGATTATCATAAACTTGTTGTCGTTTCGAATAAACAAACACGGATCGGAGTTACTTTCAGCAAAACCATTGTTTTTGAGGTATTCCGTCAGCGTGTTGTTCCAACATCGAGGTGACTGCTAGAGTCCATAAATACTTCGGTTGAGTTTGCATACCTTATTCGGATTTATAATGAATCCTTCAGGCTGCTCCATAAATATGTCTTCCTCCAATTTACCATTTAGAAAATGCGTTAGAAATCTCCATTTGATGTAAAAGCATGTTTCGTTCGACTGCAACCGCAATTAAAATTCGTATGGTTGATAGTTTTACGACAGGTGAATGTCTCAACGTAGTCTACACCGTAAATCTGAGCGCATCCTTTGGCCACCAATCGCGCCTTGTACTTTTCTACATCACTATTTTCCCCCGCATTTAGTGTGGGGAAAATGGTGGCCTAAGTGAAAAAATGGTGGTTAAAGTGTGGGAAGAAATGATGGCCACATTAAGTATGGGGAAAAATGTTATCATCATTTTCCCCAACATTGGCCACCAATCGCGCCTTGTACTTTTCTACATCACCATTTTTTCCGTATTTCCTTTTAAATAGCCATTTAGTCTTGATGACAGTCGCACCTTCGGGCCTATCTACTAATTCCCATGTATTATTTTCTTTAAGAGCGCCAATTTCTGAATCAATTGCTTTTGTCCACTCATTTCTGTCATTACCATTTAATGCTTCGTGAATACTACTAGGCTCATTACGTACATCGTACCACTCGTTATTTATTTCATGATCCGCGATAATCATCATATTTTGATTGTAACGATTAGGAGGAATTCCTTTATTTGACCGATGTGATCGTCGTAAAAACTGTGTATTATCTTCCCTAACGATATCATCAGCAGGTTCGTAGTCTTGTTGATTAATATTTGCATCTAATTTTTGAGGACTTTCTGTTGAGTCAGTGCACTCTGTCTCAAGAATTGTCTTGGCATTTTTGGATAAATCATATGTTTGATTTTGGATATTATATTGTGTACTAGATCTGCTAGACAAACCTGGAAAATGGATCTGCTAGACAAACACAATGGCGTACGATGGGCAAGATCAAAATGATATTATCAGAGGTAAGCGGCCATGTCGCATCTGCCAGAGGGACATCGTTTTTACAACTAATGGATGTTTCCGCTTTCATAAGTTCAGAGGTTCTAGGTGTGCAGGTTCGGGCGAGGGATTCGGCTGTTTCGACCATGCGTCCAAGGTCCAGCCAAATGAGGCCACGACAGAAGTCATAACTCCAACATTGGCAATTCCAAGCGCTCGAGTCGACGCTTCGAACCGTCTATCATGTCTTCAATCATGTTGGCGCAGAGAATCAACAACAGTCATACGCATTCCGTACAAAGCACGTGTTCTAGCAGTCACCTACTTCTGTGACAGTATCAAACATGCACTGCAGATCGGAGATGTCAATTCATGGACAAAGCTGCTGCTCTTCGCAAAATCATGCTTCAGTGGCCCAATGCCCACAATATGCAAAGGTCGATATAAGCTCGAGAAGCACATTTGCGAATCAATAAGAGCCTACGCGACAACCGCCTCAACGGATGTGCTATCCATGATACAAACGCCACACAAATATTCAAACCGTAAACTAAACGGCAATTCAGAAATTGCTTGTATCAACCTGACCAAGCATGGGAATTACGGTAAAGCACTCCAGCGTTTGGTTTCAGGAGGAATAGTCAGCCCATCTACACAAGCACGGACAGCACTGCAAATACTACATCCCCTTACATACAGCATCTGGCGGGATCAGCAACTATCCTCACCTAATCTTATAGAACGACTTTCAAACAATCCGATTTCGTCTATATCTGTAGGCCGCGAGACCGTCATTACCGCGGTCAACTCTTTTCCTTCAGCGTTGGGACCAGGTTGCCTGGGGCTACGACCGGAGCATCTCCAGGACATGTTACGAGCAAATAGCGGCGGTTCGCTAGCAGAAAACCTGACGCACCTTGTCAACCACCTTCTGGCGGGACTAGCACCCTCTGAAGTGGCGCCTTACATAGCCGGCGCGAACTTGATCGCACTTCCCAAAAAGGACGGGGGTATAAGACCAATTGCCGTTGGCGAAACTCTACGCCGTCTGTGCTCGAAATGCATATGTCTCCAACTCCGCAAACGTTTCGCTGGTCTACTACAACCAACACAACTAGGAGTAGCAACCCCTAACGCAGTGGAAAGGATCGTTCACAACATCCGACGAATCCACGAACTTCACGCCAACGACAACAACTGGGCCTGGGCAAAGATCGATCTTTCAAACGCCTTCAACTCATTGTCCAGAGCGCACTTACGAGCAACTGTCCGAGAGAACGTCCCAGAGCTCTTGCCATGGTTTGACTTTTCATACAAGTGCAAGGCACTCCTTCGTTTTGGCCCGCAAGACCCTCTCAATTCATGCAAAGGAGTCCAGCAGGGTGATCCATTGGGCCCGTTCCTCTTCGCGTTGGCCATTAAGAAAACGATTGAACACGTTTCTCATATCCCTGGAATAAACCTCAACATGTGGTACCTGGACGATGGCATAGTCGGCGGGACGCCTTCGGCAATCGCATCCGCACTCGGCTGGCTAGACACGAGTTTCAAGGCGATTAGATTGCAGCTAAATTGGCGAAATACAGAGGTCATCGGCACGCCTGAAGCCGTTAGCTCTTGCTTGGCCCTACTATCCGAGTGGTTTCGGAGAACACCTCTGGAAACATGCACTTGTTAGGCATACCCATCGGTGACGAGTCCTTCATAGAAACCCACCTGACAAACGAAATTCTGCCACCGCTAATCCAGACAATTGAAGCAGTAGCCAAGCTGCCAGACCCTTAAGTCGGATACCTCCTACTCAAACACTGCGCTTCCTCGTCCAGGATAAACCACCTTCTCCGTTCAGTTGATCCAAGGATTACAAAAACGTTTTGTCAGTCATTCGACAGACAAATCGCCAGCGCCTTTCAGAAAATATGCGCGTGTCAACTACACGAAGCAGCAAAATCACAGATGACACTCCCAATCCGTCTGGGAGGATTTGGCCTAAGATGCAATGCGGCGCATGTCCAGAGCGATTTATACACAGCGTGATGCAGGTAGGAGAAGAATACAGTCTGGATCCTACACTTTTTCCTGGCTATTCAGAGGCATTAGCCACCCTTAGAACTACAATGGGATCTCACTTCATACCGTCTACGGATGGCGGTCAATCATCAACCTCACGCCTGATTGAAAATCTCGCCTCGACACAGCTTATACAATCAGCTAGCGAAATGGATCGTGCCCGACTACATGCAGTGTAGTGTCTAAAAGCTGGGGCTTGGCTTAGCGCTGTACCAAATGCGGCATCTGGAACGGAATTAACACCCCCACAGTTTTGTATTCTAGTCCGCATGTGGCTTGGAATTCCTTTACACGAAAGGAATTATAGATGCGGCCGCTGCATGCGCATAGCTGATAAGGAAGGCATACACTCGCTAACATGCCAATACGGGGGTTACCAAGGACTGCGGCATAATGCTATTCGTGACGTGGTATTCGCAGCCGCACAATCAGCCCGGATGGATGTAGCTCTGGAAGTGCGAGGTATTATCCCGGACCTACGTGAACGGCCGGCAGACATCCTATTTTATGGGGACCCTCCCCATGCAATCGACTTTGCAGTCACTCACCCCCAACAGACGGCATACCGTCGCTCAGCTGCTAACGCAAAGCTCGCCGCCGCTACATCGTATGCGATTAATGTTAAAGACCGAAAGTACAAGAGTAGGGTCGAAGCAGCGGGGTATATATTCTCAGCCGCTGTAGTGGAGTCGTTTGGGGGATGGAATGAAGAGGGAAACAGGGTCATCAAACGGGTTGTAAATAACATGAGCCGGACAAGCGGAGTCACTTACGCCGTGACAATCACGCATTTATACCAGCGCATCTCTTTTGCAATAATGAGAGGCAACGCCAAAGCAATGCTGGCGTCACTTGATCAGATCCCTATATCCACATTTGATGGTGGACACCAGGAAACAGGTGAACCCGGGAAACGCCTCTTCGAGCCAGACACTTGTGCTTCGAGCCGAACTCGTGATGTGATAAGACTACCCTGTATGACTAGACGTTGTGATACATATAACTCCAGATCAATTGAAACTGAGCATAATATTGTGAGCGCCACTTCTACGATAGTCGCAGATAATGCACCGATAAACAAGCATGCGTCTCAATGTAACGATGACATTCCTGCCAATATCACTAAGCACGATACTCCATTCGATGCTACTAATGATGTTTTTCAGCATCATCATTCCCAGCTTAATGTCGACGATAATGACGATACTGATGTAGCCAAATCTCTTACCAAAGTTAGAAAGCAATCGTCGGACTACGGTCAAACAGATTTCGAAAAAGAAATGATATTTACTTATTGTGCAACTACAACTGATGCTGAAAGTCATCTATTGATGTCTGCTAATGCACCGACAAGACAAGTTACCGATCAAATAAATAAGATCCAACAACTTGGTGAGCTGCATCTGAGTTCAATGCATCCCTTAGCTAGTAATGATATGCAAATAAATAATAATCAAATGAACGAATTCAATAATCTAATTTGTTGTCCAATCAAGGATAATGATAATTTGATGATAAAATTAAAAGGATCATCTCAACAGGGATTGGAGTTTGAATCGTCATCATTTATACTTAACAGCAATTCAACAATACCAATGATGTCATTTACATCATATGATCCTAAATATGGGCTTGATTGCAATCCATCGAATGAATTTGCAAAATTTGCTTCTGGTTCTATCAACGAACCCGGTGCCGACGAATCTGCTGCGCCTTTCTTTGTATCATCGAGTAGTAACCAAGAAGAAACTATGATTGACAATGGTAAAACCGGAATTTCTACGATGAATTGCAGCCAATCTAGTGTTGCCGATCATACACCCGACAATTGTAATGATCATCTCAACCAGATCATTCATTAGTTACTCAACATGTGTGATGATCTTATACTACCCGACAATGTTGTTGATGTTCAAGGTGTTGAGCATGATCAACATAAGCACGCACCAGCGGCAGTACAAATGATAGCGACAACAAATACCGCCAATCACTTAATTACGAATAAAAGTAGTAATATCGCATCAATTTTGAAGAGTTGCTCAAACATGGTTCGAAGAAATAACGAATTCATTACAACCGCCACCACCGCGGCCGCGAATACATCAACCGAATCGGAAGATAGTGGTAACAGCAACGCTCATGGATCACATGAACATTATAGCGAAGAATATCAGCGATCACAAAGAAATAACTCTAAAAAGTACAGTAATAAGCCGGAGCTTACAAAATCCTTGCCGATCGGTGAGGATTTAGAATCTGATCATTCATTATAGTTACTATGAAAATATTTTATATCGTTAACCTGGAAAATTGTTTTCATCAAACCTGACATCGGCGCGAAGATATATACATTTGGTAAGTGGATCTAATAGTTTGTGCGCGTGAGCATTGTTTCCGTATCCAATAAATATAATAGAATCTGCTTTTTTCTGAAATTTGGTACGTCTGTGTTGAGGTATCAAGGCAAAAGCTTCACAACCGAAATTTTTTAATTTATCTATACACGGTTTATACCCGAAGAACATTTCATAAGATGTTATAGCGAGCTGCAATGAATTTGTTTGCACACGATTACTTATAAAAGTCACTGTAGATATCGCTTCGGCTCAAAATGACTGAGGTAATTTAGATTGAATTAGCAAGCACCGAGCAGCTTCGACTAGGGTTCTATTCATGCGTTCAGCAATACCATTTTGCTGAGGTGTATATGGTGCAGAATTTTGAAATTGAATTCCTTTTTTGTCGAGAAAATCCTTTATATCCTTTGATAAATATTCACGCGCACAATCTGACCGTAGTGTAGCGATTCTATCTTTGTCATTACTGGTCACATGCCTGTGAAAATCTTGAAATTTGTCGACGATTTCAGACTTGTACTTGAGAAAGTAAACAAATACATATTGTGAATAGTCATCAATAAAGGTCGCGAAATAACAATGACCTCCAACAGAGTTATCGCTCATTCGTCCACAAATATCACTGTGAATAAATTGAAGTTTTTGGGATGAGCGAATTTCGTTTAATGGTTTGTGTGGTGCATGTTGCACCACACAAACCAGTCGTGTTCTCAGAACCAGTCGTGTTCTCAGGACTCTTCACCTCCATTTGAAATTGCAAATATAATTATAAATATTCTATTTTTTAGAATTATATTAAATGCATAGACTTAATTAGCTAACTTGATACTATCATAAGATTATAAACAGTAAGAATTATAAATGTGTTTCCGATTATTATTTAAATATTTATATTTTTACAATTTCAAAAAAATATATTAATAATTTTAATACAAAATCTTTTGAAATTTTTGAGTTGTCGCTATTTTAGAATTTAAAATAAAAATATCAATTGGACTATAATTTATATTAATAAAACAAGAATACTAGTTCGAAAATAATATTTCCATTTAAATTGTGGCTTAAATAAAATTTTACTGTTTATATTTAGTTGGACCGGAAAATACAGATATTATTGCCTTGAGCAATGAAAAACGATGTGATTTATGTAAGTAAATATTGCTTTAACTATCGTATAGGATAATATTAGAATGAAAACGAATAAAAGCATGGGTATTTAAAATTGTAGAGATAAAATTAGGAGATGTTACTTATGAGAGTTATAATAGTATTCTCGTCTACGGCTTGACGAAATCGCTATATACTCGATCAGTATTTAAGAGGTCTAAAACCTCTTAAATTGGCTATACTTCAATTTGAATGATTAGTCAGCTGCACCAACTATCGCAACTTCAATTATCTAAATGTTGTGAAATTAATATGTTTATATATTCATGTGTATGGATTATTGTTAATTCGTAATTATTTTTAATTCATGATTATTATTGTTGCGATGGTTATTCGTGAATATTAAATTTAATCAATTAAATTTAATTAGTAAATTCTATTATTACAATTTAATGACATTAAAACTCTTTTAATAAATCGAAAACTCATTAAGTAAAAATATGTTTGGCCTTAGGCACCAACTGTTGTTGAGTGCATGCGTATAATTCATTTGCTAAGTTGTGCTGTTCGTGAGAGCGAATAGGAATAATAATATTAATCCTTAATTTTGCTTGGAATGTGATTATATTTTTGGATAACTGATGAGGACAGGTTGGCCGTTAAAATATTATAAATTAATTATACCTTCCTTTGTATATAACCCTGAGCACTAAAATCACATTATAAAGTAAATAAATATTAACAAATTCAGTATATTCGTTAATATTATAACAACAAAATGTTAATTGTTAATTAACAATTAACAATTGCTTACAGAGAAAAAAAAACAAATAAGCAAATAAATGAGCAAAAAGTAAAATACATTTCAAATAAAATTGATTTAGAAAAATGGTTTTTATTTCCAACGAAATTAACCTGTATTTGTGAAAATAATTGCTATATATTAATAATTGTAATAATGATAATAATTGTAAGATATCAAATTATCTATTTATTTATTTTGATGTAAATATTGCTTGGCTTATATGTTGTACATATTAGCTGATATGATTCTATATTCTACATATATTAAAGAATTATTATATAATTAATTATTATATTGAATGCTTATATATTATATAAAAATATACATTCTTATCGTATATTTTTCAAAAAAGTATAAATTTAACGTTGATGTATATTATATTCTTCTTCTGCTTATTCTTCAGCCTTTGTCCCGCTTTGAGGCAGGGTCGGCTATGTGAGATTTAGCCCTCTATTTCGCTCTATTTTCGGCTGGGTCTGGGTGAAGTCCAGCTGCCTTGAGATCTGTGTGAAGGCCATCTAACCATCGGTGCTTGGGTCGACCTCTCGGGCGTTTGCCTATGATATAATACTTTAAGGCGGTCTTTGCAAGGGAATAATTTTCACTCCGCATCACGTGGCCGTACCACCGGAGTCTGGCCCCTTGCATTTTATTTACGATAGGGGCGACGCCGTATCTTCGGATGATGTCCATATTTCTTACGTGGTCATACCGGGTAATTCCGCTTATCCACCGCAGCATTTTCGTCTCCATGACCGCAAAGCGTCGTTCCGCTGCCTTGGTAATAGGCAAGCACTCTTCTCCGTAAATAGCCACAGGGCGAATGATTGAGCGGTAGATCTTTGATTTCAGGTGATCCTTGATGCGACGGTCATATAAAACACCTGTCGTCGCTCGCCATTTCGTTTACGCTGAGCTTATTCGTGCATTGACTTCATAAGTCACGTCGCCGCTTGCCGAGAGTATGGTTCCGAGGTACTTGAACCGGTCCGTACGTCTCAGGTCAAAGTCATTGATATTGATGCTGCCACTTTCATGTGGGTATGTTGTGAGGTATTCGGTCTTGTCTAGATTAAGTCGTAGTCCGTATTGTGCGAGTAGGTTATTCCATACAGTAGTTGATTCCTCCAGGCCCTTTTTGTTGTCCGCCGCCAGCCAAACATCGTCAGCGTAAAGAATGGTATATGGAATCGACTTTTGGATATCACTCGTTATAGCGTTCATAACTGTGTTGAATAATGCCGGTGAGAGAGCACTTCCTTGATGGACCCCCACTGATATTTGAAATGGCTGTGACATTCCAGCTGCGCTTAGAACCCGACTTTTGGTATTCTCGTAGAGCAGCATCACTCATCGGATAAGATGTTTCGGGACTTGATGCTGACGCAGCGCACACCATATTAATTCATGTGGTACACGATCAAAAGCCTTTTCCAAATCCAAGATACAACGTGGAGCGGCTGATTTTTCTCCAAGTGTTTTTCTAGGAGCAGTCGTGCTGCGTGGATAGCGTCAGTGGTGCCACAGTTTTTTACAAATCCTGTTTGGTTTACGGTGATATCAACAATGTCACGGATACGCTTATCTAGAATTCGTTCAAATATTTTCATCGTTTGCGAGATCAGTCGAATCGTACGGTGACTTGAGCAGTCCGCTGCGTTCCCCTTCTTTTTCCATATTGGTATCGTGGTGCTGCTCTGCCAGTCGCTCGGTATCCTATACTCATCAATAATCTTGTTGAAGAAACTGGTTAGCCAGGGGATTGGGTCCCAGCTTTTGGCTTTCCAGAGCTCAGTCGCAATGTCGTCTGGACCTG